>PISX010022742.1:0-31109 GCA_004024625.1 Mellivora capensis
TTATCTGTTTCAGGGGTACAGGACTGTGATTCATCAGTCTTACACAACACACAGCGCTGACCACAGCACATACCCTCCTCAATATCAATCACCCAGCCACCCCATCCCCCAGCCCTCTCCTCTCCTATTTTGAGACGAGTGAGATTTTCTTCACTCTTCACTCAAGAGGAGTGAGATTTTCTTTTTTTTTAATTTAATTTTACTTTTTTTGTGTGTTCCAAAATTCATTGTTTATGCACCACACCCAGTGCTCCATGCAATATGTGCCCTCCTTAATACCCACCACCTGGTTTACCCAACCGCCTACACCACTCCCCTCCAAAACCCTCAGTTTGTTTCTCAGAGTCCACCGTCTCTCATGGTTTGTCTCCCCCTCTGATTTCTCCCCTTGCACTTCTCCTCTCCATCTCCCCATGTCCTCCGTGTTATTCCTTATACTCCACAAGTGAGTGAAACCATATGATTCCTTATACTCCACAAGTGAGTGAAACCATATGATACTTGACTCTCTCTGCTTGACTTATTTCACTCAGCATAATCTCCTCCAGTCCTGTCCATGTTGGCACAGAAGTTGGGTATTCATCCTTTCTGATGGAGGCATAATACTCCATAGTATATATGGGCCATATCTTCTTTATCTATTTGTCTGTGATGGGCATCTTGGCTCTTTCCACAGTTTAGTGACTGTGGCCATTGCTGCTATGAACATTGGGGTACAGATGGCCCTTCTTTTCACTACATCTGTATCTTTGGGGTGAATACCCAGTAGTGCAATTGCAGGGTCATAGGATAGCTCTATTTTAGCTTTTCTTTTTTTTAAAGAGAGTCTAATTTTAACTGCTCTCCCTGCAACAATCAGTTTCTACCGTTAAGAGTCAGTCTACATGAACAGATGTCCATATAGACCACTTAAGTGTTCAGTTTTAGGACAGTGTTATGATTTGATTTCACGCAGTGCTTTTTCACTTGGGAAGAATCTCCTTGGACATTCATACGGTGATATACAGTGTCTTGCGGCTTGGATTTTCTAGCTACACTCTTGACAGCACATTTCTCAAAGGACTTCAGTATACAGCTTAACTGTTCTTTCCCCCCTAGCTGTCTCCTTTCTCTGCAGTCTGATGTGAATTCAAAGCCTTCATCTAATTTAATATGCAGGAGCGAGAGGATGGCTGACAACAGCAGAATCATAGATCAGGATCTTCTCGAAACCTTTATGAATGGGATGGAAGACAACTGCTCACAGAATGACTGGATTTGGGCTTTGACATGAGGGAACCGTATGAAATTGGTGTTATAACCTGTCACAACTATGATGCCTATCTAACTGCCAGTTTTGATTGTTTTTCATGTTTCTTTGGCTTCTGGGTGATAGTGAAGTCTTTGTTCCCCACCATACTGTAAGATCTTCACAGGCAGGGGATATGTCTTACCTGTCTTTATTTTTCCAGTACTTAGCACAAGTCTTCACATATAGTCGGCACTGGTTGTGTTTTTTGAGCTGATCTGAATAGAACTCAGTAAGTTCTAATATACCAGAATGACCTACTGCATAGTGATCTTTATTGGTAGAGAAATATTAAACATCAGTAGAAATACCTTTGTAGTGATATGCAAAAATATAATGAGCCATTGTTCTTTTTCTTTATGAAAAAGGAGAATATACATAGTTTATAAATAACTGGGACAATTTGGAACTCTTATCAAGCTAATAATTGTTTTGAGTCAAGAAAAATGCCTCTAATATTTTGATAAAACTCAAAGAAATATTCGATGTCTTTCCTTGAGGAGGGCATTTCCATTAGCTTGGAGAAAACAATGCTTATTTCTCATAATAAACATATTTTTTATTTGTTCTGCTTCATGTTAAGTTTAACACCACAATGACCATATTAGAAAGTTAGTTTAAAATAATTGAATCTGGCTCTCAGAATTGGAAAGAACTTATTGTTCATCTAGCAAGCATCATTGTGCTTTGCAGAATACTTTTCACTTTTAAACAAAATGAGTACCAGAGTTTGTTGGCAAGATGATGGCTTTGGTTATTATAGTAATTTATATAATATGTGTGGATATATATATTATACTATAAAAATTACATGCTTCTTATACTATGATCAAAGATAAGGTTCAACTTGTGACCACTAGGAGTCACTGTGTAGCTGTCCCAGCGGAGGAGGTTCCTGCACAAGCCACACCAGTTTGCTGGGCAACCAGGGAGATAACACGCTCATCCTTTTCCCAACCACTGGCATTTATCCATTTGCCAACTGGTAGTCATTAAGTGCCCACAGAGAGTTGGGTGTTGTATTAAATTAGGCAACACAGTGAGAACAAGTTGCACGTGCGGCTAGCCATCTCTCTCCACTCCCGCTCCCAAGCAAAGGTCTTTAAATCTCCTTGATGATTTACCAGTTTCATTTATTATTATTTATACATTTCTTTATGAGATTTTATCTTTCCTACTAGAGAAACTGGAGAAAGATGTAGGTATTTTTATTTTGTAATTGTTTATTACATTAACTGGTATAGAGTAGATGCTTATTACATGTTTGTTGAGTGACTGGATGTTATACCAATTATTTCTTCTTGTTCTTTTGATATAGCAGTTATTTTTTCTTGACTGCACTACTGCCTAGTTATTGCTACCTAT
Organism: Mellivora capensis; assembly: GCA_004024625.1. Taxonomy (NCBI): domain Eukaryota; kingdom Metazoa; phylum Chordata; class Mammalia; order Carnivora; family Mustelidae; genus Mellivora; species Mellivora capensis. The sequence goes on from PISX010022742.1 coordinate 2,654, forward strand.
TCTGCATTACTCCTTGTTCATTATCCTCTAATGCTATTGCAGTAATGAAATGGTTATAGATGAATAATTTTCTTTCACGGTCAATTATTTTTCCTCCTTCATTCTGCTATAACAGGTTAGAAGTCTTATTTCTATCACATCAAAAATAAATCACATCAGTTATGAACGGCAACATCGACTGTCTCATTTTTGTAAGTGGGGACTAGAATTGAAGAGTGTGCATGAAAGTTTTGTGGTGTTGGAAAATAACACCTATTCCTATTCTGTTCATTAGTTATTGGAAAGAGCCCTGATTTCACAAACGAAATACTACATTTTAGTTTCAGATTTTTCACCAATGAACAATTTCATATAGAGAATTATGTCAATCCCCACCACTTTTCTTTCTTCATTTATAAAATCCATTTAACTTTTATTAAATGCCAAGTGGGGACCTGAAGATGTACTAGATGTTGAGGGGAGTACAAAGATGAATTAAGTGGATGCCAGTGTTGAAAGGATGACTATACAGTTATGGGTGGAAACTAGAAATAACATATAAAACAAATTGAACTTTAAAGGAAACACTTAAGTGCCCAATGAGTGGAAGAGACCATGGGAATTTAGATATGTGAGTAGTTTCATTTAGATTAGATCTGTAAAAATTGGCTTCAGAAAATTGGATTTTGCCTTTGTTTTTGAAATACTGTGACATTCCATTCCCTGAAATGGAAAGCAGAAGATGTGTTGGGGAGAGATGCCCAGATATTTCTTGGCATTAATGAGGAAAATTTATGTCTGAAAAGGGGAACATGTGTAGGGGAAAGTGGGAAAAACTATTAAAGTGGTAGTGAGTCCATTTTGTGAAGTACCTTGAATATATTTCTAATCATGAGTTTTGGGGCCATAATGAATCCCACTTAAAACTGGGTCTTGAGGTTTGGGGGGTGGGGACGGAAAAAATGAAACAAGATGGGATCAGGAGGGAGACAAACCATAGAGACTCTTAATCTCACAAAACAAACTGAGGGTTGCTGGGGGGAGGGGGGTAGAGAGAGGGTAGTGGGGTTATGGACATTGGGGAAGGTATGTGCTATGGTGAGTGCTGTGAAGTGTGTAGACCTTGAGATCCACAGACCTGTAGCCCTGGGGCTAATAATACATAATATGTTAATAAAAAATAAAAAATTAAAAAAAAAACTAGTTCTTGTAGGGCTCTCCTCATTTTGTATCCTACTCTTCTTGCTAGAACAACTGGTTGTTCTCTGTAGGCATGACATCTAAAGTTACCAAAACTGGTCACTTTCTGCTGATGCTGGTTATTATTCATGATATAAGTCAATATTACCAGAGAGTCTGGACTTTCTTGCAGAAAAGTTGGCATTTTATCCGAAAAAATCTTGACTTTGCAGATGGTTACTGTTGGGACACATGAAGCCTAAAGTTGACAGTGTTGGGGCAGCTGATTTGTTAGAGCATAGAGCTCCGTGCCACTCTCGTGGATTTTCAGTCTTCCCCTTGGCTTCCATTTTTAAAAAATATTCTGTAGGAAAACTTTTTGCCAGATTAGGGCCACAGATGCTGAGCTGATATGATAAAACACTGAGGCCCTTGAGGATAAATTAGAGGAAAGGAAAGTAGCTTCTTGAATTAATTAAATTAAATTTGTATCTTTAAATATTTTAATCATCAGGTAAGTAGAAACATGTTCTTAGAGTATTATTGGTAATACAGTTCTCTTCCTATTCTGTTCACTCTTTTCTTACCCTTTCTCCTTCATGCTATGTTTAAGAACTGCCAATTCAGGGGAACAATCCTTTCTTCCCATAATTGAAAACCAACCTTTATTCCCATAACTGCATAAAGACTTCTGTTCCTGTTAATGGCATAGATTTTTAGTCCCATTAAGGAAAATGGATCTTTGTTTTAATGAATGCTATAGAATGAGATGGCTGGAAACTCACAGGTAATAAAGACCAAACAAACTGATTAAATGAAGACAACCATAGAGAAACAATTGATTTATGGTAATGATTTTTTTGTTTGTCCATGGTAGTAATAGTGAAGGAACATACCAAAAACATGCGTGTGTCTGATTTCAAGCTATGAATTTTATTGTTTTATAAGATTACATCATATACACTGAATTCTCACTTACCTATAAAGCACGTTGTTAAAGCGACAAAAGAAGGAACAACTACATTTTAAACTAACAACTGGAAGAGGTAAATAGAGTAGAGTACCTGGTACAGAAACATCTCACTTCATGTTCTAAGGACTGGACATAATTCTGTGTCTACCCCAGGCTTGCACTACCGTTGGGGAGAAAAGTCTCAACCCATATATACCATTTAACTCAATAGATCTTTCTATAGGCGATAGTTATGTCTCTATTTGTGGAAATAGATTAATAGAAACAAATTTGTTTTGGGAAATTTGTCCCTAAATAATTACATGAAAATTGATTTTCAAAATTTAATTATCATGTCATTGAACCAAAACTATCAAAAAAAAATTTTCCTATCAAAAAAAAATTGTAGGGATCTTTTTTGGTAGTTAACCTTTTTAATATTGCAAGCAACCTTGCATATATAGAATGTAAACTATATTTAGTATATTTTTTCGTATACTGAGAGCTCCTAAAATTGGTCAGATATGAAATTTCCTTCTAGTTCAGATTAATAAAAGAAAGACACAATGATAACCTTTCTTCGATGATACCAGGAGCATATTTACTGGTGAGTTTGACATAAATATTGAGCTAAGAGAACAGAGTGGGGCTGCAGGCCATCAAAACAATTAAAATTGATCAGTTTAGGCAGCCATAAAGATGTGTATCTTTAAGTACACATGTTCAATTATTTATAGGAATTTTTACTTTAACCTTTATTTTGAGTGGTAGGAGGCTGAGGCTTTATAAATACAACTATAAAACACAATACAAGAAGAAAACCAAATGGACAAATGAGATAAATCCATGAAATTATTGGGACTAAATTTTTAGAAATGATGTGAGAAATGCCCAAGATATTTAAATTTCTATTCCTTCAGAATCACTTTTTGAGAATAGATTATTATTTATATTTGTGTTATTAATCTGCCGCTTTTGAAAACCTAACCTGGTCAAGTGGCAAATCTTACTATAGGAAAGGAAAAATACAATGAACAAAACAGTGGCAAATGTGAGCAGAGCTCATATATTACTGCTCAGTTCTTTTCTCAGAAGAAAAACTATTTTGTGAACAACTGGCCTTTTATCCACAAGTAATCCTTAGATAAATAGACGATGGTAATTTTCAGGTCATATCTCTGTGAGAGTAAAGTTATTTTTAAAAAAGACGTTTTCCTTTGGAGTTGTGAAAAATCAGAATGAGAATATTTTGGAAAAGGAAGTAAAAAACAGGCAGTTAGAAGAAACCTTGGAAATGATGTAATGACCAGGGTATCTCCTTCAGCACAAAGATGGGAGAGAGTCCCAGAGAGAGATAAGGACAGGTTTTTTTGGACTCTTTTCCTTTAATTTTTTTAATTATAGAAAACCAGCCACATGTGGCTATAGAGCACTTCAAAGCTGCCTCATGACACACCATGGAAAAATAATATTCTGGCTAGACTAAGTTAAATATATTTTAAAAATTAATTCCACTTATTTCCTTTTACCCTTTAAAATGTGGCTATTAGGAAATATGAAGTTACATATATGGCATATATGGCTCCCATTATGTATTTGTTGGACAGTGTTGGCATCGAACTCCTACACCTACTCAGCAGCCATCGACTCAAGACTCACCTTGTTTCATTTATATCCTGTGCACTTTGGACAGTCTGCAGTCGTACAGGTAATGGGTCCCAGATTTGGCATGGAACACCTGTTCTTTCCACTGCTACACTTTTACACCGAAGTCTTTCCGTGTGTACTAGTTTTGCTCTCTCCTAATTATTTCAGATTACCTCTGGGAGATTTAGTGATTGTGACAGGTTAATAATGCATTCATTCATTTCCTTTACAGACTATTATTTTAATTTAACTGATAAAGATCCTTGGATCAAATTCCACATTTATTTCACTAAGAAGAATGAACTCATTTGTAAATCATGGCTCAGCCTGGCAAAATCCTGATCATTTCCCGGTAGCAAAGGAGTTACTACCTTCTTGGCTCTTCTTCTTATTTAGTTTTTTCAGGAAAAATTTCATTGTTTTCTTAAAGTAGATGTAAAAAAGCATAATTATCCAATAATTAATAAACATATCCATTGAACATTTACCATGTAGATAAAGCTCAGTGTTGTATATGTACACACACACACACAGACACACACACCATCATTCTAGGAGTTAGTAGTCTTGGGGTGGGAAGAGGGAGTTTGTGTCTGGACATGCTGGACTTAAAGTGTCAGGGAGAGACCAAAGCAGACATGTCTAGAGATTAGCAGGAGGTGAGCTACTAGAAAAAATGTTTTCTATCTACACTTTTCTTCAGTGGCGACTTCTTGAATTGGAGAAGAAAACATTTTGCTAAAACTATTCTAGAAATATGCTATTTCAGGGAATGTTTACAAGTTAATCTCTGCATATATTTTTATGTATCTTTGTTATAGTTATTTCAATTAAGTATACCATCTGTATTTTGACATAGTTGTGTATTTGAGGGGATATAAGTCATGACAAGAATCTATTTGATATGTTTTTTTAACTAAATTACAAATTTGACTTAAGTTTCACATTTGCATGTTGGAAGATGAAAGGGCTTTATCAGAAAAAATCCTGGGAGTTTTCACTTGAGGTCAAAACTTAGAGAAGGTGTCTGATGTTTTGCTGGTCCTTCTAGCAAGTGCCATCTACCATTAGGGATGACTTCGGTGGAAGCGATGATGTATATTTGTCAGGTGTCTTCTGTGTGCCTTGCAGATCCTCAGACATCTTTTTCTGGTCCTGAGAAGCTAAACTATAGAGACTATGTTCCTGGATCCCTTTCCTTCTATCTTCTGGTTAGGTAAGAGCAGTGGGGAAATGAATGATAGGAAGTTTGGGAATTTATTCCCCTTGTTCTCTTGCTGGGTGGTGAGGGTGGCTGCCTGTCTCTGGGCTTTGGTCACCATGAACTCTCCTACAGCCTTAAGTTGCTAATTGTTCACCTCTTTGAAGGCCAGGGGTAACCATCTACATGGACATGGATGGATCTGGAGGGGATTATGCTAAGTGAAATGAGCAAGCAGAGAAAGACAATTATCGTATGATTTCACTCATATGTGGAACATAAGGAATAGCATGGAGGACCATAGGGGAAGGAAGAGAAAAATGAAGGGGAAGAAATAAGAGAGGGAGAAAAACCATAAGAGACTATGGACTCTGGGAGAAAAACGGGGTGTCAGAAGGGAGGGTGATAGGGGGATGGAGTCGCCGGGTGATGGGCATTAAGGAGGACACATGTTCTGATGAGCACTGGGTGTTATAGCCAACGAATGAATTGTTGAACAGTACATCAAAATGTCCCATATGGTGGCTAACTGAACATTAAAAAAACAAAAAACAAAAACAAAACAAAACAGGTCAGGGGTATTGTGTCATCCCTACTAGGTTTTCCTTCCTTCTTTTCTTTTCTTTTCTTTTCTTTTCTTTTCTTTTCTTTCTTTCTTTCTTTCTTTCTTTCTTTCTTTCTCTCTTTCTTTTTTTGTTTTTGTTTTTCCTTCTGGGTTTTCCACTCCTCCCCATATACTTGTAACTTTTTTTTTTTTAATTAAACTCCCCTCAAACTATCCTAATTTGAATGTGCCATCTGTTTCTTGTGGGATCCTGAAAGTGTATGAGGATTTTCAACCCTGACTCTTCATGTTAGAATTCTAGGTTGACTCTGGATCCCTTAGCATTCTTTCCTCCAAAGCTGTTTCTCTTTGAAAGAGAAATTGGCATGTCTGGTATTAGGCAAAGGGTATAGAACAAGGATTTTCGCACATTCCTTTCTAACTAAATAATGAAATGTACGCTTCAGTGGAATGAAATATAGAACTTACATTCCAGAATAGACTTGAAAACTAAACAATTCTTCAAGGTATACTCGCAATTAAACGAAGGAATGGGATGGCAGCTGCAGCCCTGAAGTCAATACCTTTGGACTTGACTTCACATGGATGCCACAGCCCCATTTGGCCTCCTGTCGCTGGCAACAGTATTAAGTCCTAGTGCACTTAAGAGCCTCAGGTTTCTAATAAGCATTTTCTTCAAAGCAGTGGCTTGATTTGCTCTGTGATTTTTGTCAAGTGCATATCATATCAAAGGAGAAGTGTTTGCCAAAGCCTTTCTTCAGCCACAAAAAGGGGAGTTTTGTTTGAAGAAAGTCAAGTTACACTGACTGGTTCCCACTGGGAAGATGAAAGGAATGACTGGATTTCCTGTGACTCTGTTGTTGTTGTTTGTATCCCTCAGCTATTTTAATCAACATGAAAGGACTCCGTTGCACTGTGAGAGTGGTGCAATTTGAGAAAGCCATTTAGAAACCGCCAAATAGATTTGCAGCTAATAAAGTTGTATTTGTCTGTGGTGTCAGAGACCAGATTTATGGGAGGTGATTAATAATGGCCAGAATGCCAGGCACAGAAAGATGGTCAGGAGATTATTTTTCAAATGGATTTCCCCACTGCAGATTCTTAATATGCATTATGTGCATTTAAAGAAACAACAGGATAAAGTCTAATTTTGGTCTAGTTACAATGTAACCTTGAGACATGATTAGGATATCAACTGGGCAAAGTCTATGTATGTACCCGGCCTAATGAAGCAAGGAAAAGCATTTCAAATTGAAAATTAAAAATATTTTTATTAAAGATCTGTATTTTAAAATATGAAAGGGTTCTTCCTGATTCATTGCTGTGAATTGTTCTCTTTTTAAATTTCTGGAAGATATGTGTATACATAATAGGCCCTCAATACGAGTTTGTTTAAGCATATGTATTTTCTCAGTTTGGAATCCTTAAAAATTCTGACTATTATAGTCATTCTTGTGCTTAAAATAAAAAAAAAAAGAGAAAGAAAAAGAAGGAAGGAAGGAAGGAAAGAAGAAAGAAAGAACCATTATAATTTTGTTTATTATAATTTATAATTTCCAGCAGGGAAATTAACTACATAGGAATGTTCTTACTCAGATAAAGCAAGCCTCAATTTCCTTATTGTCAGTGTTTGAGGAAAGAAAGAAATATGGCCTTATACTTGTTCTATCAAAAGCCTGAAGTCTGCATTCCTTCTTAAGGAAAAAATTAGATAACATTACTCCTACTATCAATTTCTTTGTGTTTGAATCACATGTTTTCATGTTCTTATGTCTTATCTCATTTTCATCTTATCCTTTCTTTTCTTCCTATTAAAAAAATTACACAAGGAGTTAAATTAACTATACTCCTGTTGATGGGACATGCTCAACAGGACTCTGAATTATGTCCTTCTCCTATTTTTGTTGTTGTTTCTTGATGCATTTCCTTTATTTTCATTGTTCAACCCCCTTCTCGAGAGAAGATAATCATAATGTATATCTTTTTGTTCTTACACTCTAATAAAATATGCATTACTATCTCACAGGTATCTGTTTTTAATTTATGTAATTGGTTTTGGAATAGAATTGTTTCTTGTTCTTACAATTTCCACTCATAAGGATGGTTTAAGACTTCGTGGCTGCATATAATACAGTCACTCTCGTGTGCATCCATCCTGTGTTACCTCTCCGTCTCCTCAGTGGTGTCTCCCATGACGTCTGTAGCCTCTGTACCCCACACAAAGCAACATATCTCTGTGAACCTGTGTGAGGGGCTCTTTGACATATACGTACAAACAGAGTTGCTGGGTTACAGGTGATACATATCATTCATTTAAATCATTATTACCACATTGCTCTCTGTACCAGTCCCCATTCCTACCTGCAGTTTCTGAGGATTCTAATGCTTCTACAAGCCTGCAAACATTCGATGTCACCTCATATGCTAATTTTGGGGTGTAAAATAATATACCATTGTTTTAATGGGCACTCTAAGAAAGTACTAACGAGTTCGAACATCTCCTCATATGTTAGCTGGCCTTTTAGACTACCTTCTCTGTCAATTCCTGGAACATATACCTTGCCCCATTTTTCAGTTGGGATTTATATATTTTCTCACATAAAACTCACGACCCTGAGATCAAGACCTGATCTGAGACCAAGAGTCATACACGTAACCGACCAAGCCATCCTGGTGCCTCTCTCTTTTCTTTTTTGATTTTCTCAGCATAGTCTGTGTATTAAAACCTTGATAGTTTTAGGCAATGAAAACTTCTTCCAATCCTCCATTTTTCTCTGATCTTCATTTATGAGGTTTGTTCTTCTTTGAGCAAAACTCTCACATTCAATGTAATTAGTTGGTCTAATTTTTGTATGTGGTTTTGTGTTTAAGAAGTCATGTCTGACCAACATGTCCCTAAATTATTCTTCCATGTCACCTATTATTAACTAAGATTTTCACACTATATCACTAAGTCCTTAATATATTTGGAGTCTACATTTATACCTGATGTGGATGGAGATTGGAATAGACTGAATGTTTCCAAAGTCATATGTTGAAATCCTAGCCCCAGGTGTGATGGTATTAGGAGGTATTGTCTTTGTGAGGTGATTAAGTTATAAGATGGAGCCTTATGAATGGGATTAGTGACTTTTAAAAGAGACACCAGAGTTAACATGGCAGAGTAGCAGGGGGACCCTGGGCTTGCCTCGTCCCTTAAACACAGCTAGAACATTGAATCATTTTGAACACCTAGGAAATCTGTCTGAGGATTAAGATTAAGAGAATCTGCACAAATAGAGGGAGAGAATGTGGCAGGCACAGGTGCAGAGGCATGAATTGGGAGAGAGAAAAGCTGAAGTGCTATGGAGGGGAAGGAATCCTTTTTGGTGAGAGAGAACAGAAAAAAAAAAGAAAGAGAGATGGGAAGAGAGGGCAGTGTGTCGGATTCACACAAGGAAAACACTCCCCCAAAACCATTGACTGGGAAATAGAGAGGAACTGACTATTGAAAGTTTTTACAAACAGTGGAGCTCAAATTCTGAGGTTTTAGAAGTCTGTACCATTTGCAAAGTCAAGAAGGTTAGGCAAAAGTGCTCCTGGGGAGAAGGAGGGTGGAGACCTGGGAACAGAGAGTGGACAGAAGACAGCATAGTGTAGGGATGCCCTGGGTCACAATGGAGAGAATGTTCCTCTTCCTAGAGCACATTTGGAAGAAAGTGTATGCCTTTCCAAGGACAAAAGACCTGCTGGGCACCACTGAGCAGCCGTTCATCAGCAAGGGATAGGAGCACGTACAAAGGGCAGATAATCTGGCCTTTTTTTGCTTCACCATAAACTTCATAAACTCCAAGCACCTGTGTGGCTGTGCAACTGCATTTCTGGGACAAAACAGCACCAGAGACAGCATGGGGCGGGGGCTCTCCTCCGGAAGAGGGGCATGGGTTCATGCCTTGCCAGATTCTTTAAGATTTAGAGGTTTGAATCCCAGCTCTGTGCCAGAGATAAAACAGGAGAACTGTGGCACTGGGTGTGTGATAGATTTTTCTGGGACAGAATGGTGCTATGTGCAGCCCTGGGGGACTGTCATCCTCTTGGGGAGGGGAGCAAGTTTGCACCTTGCTGGGTCCTTTAAGATGTGGAGTTTTGAATACCAGCCACCGGCCGGTATTATAAAACACCGGTAGATGTTTTAAACCGGCGGGTAGATAAAACACGGGAGAACTGTGGCGTCAGGCATGCCAACAGCCTGGGCACAGGAAGGTTGAGGACAGGGATCTGATGGAAGCCTGGGACATAAGAGAGAAGATTGCTCACTTTTCTGTGAGGGCTTCCTGAATAGCAGCAGGCTCAGCTCCCATCCCTGGGGAGGAGAAGTTGGGGTGACACCTTGCCCACTAGCTTGTGGAACTTCGATGTACACCACAGCGCCCCCAGTGGAGGCTGGAACTACTTACACCAAACTCCACCCGCCCTGTGCCCTGCAGGGGCATCTTTAATAGGGCAGGTCTAAGAATTAGCATAGTGAACTGGTCCCCGAGATGCCTAGCCCAGGTCCTCCACATTCATCATATCTATGGATCATAGAGCTCCAAAACATCGGCTTCAGGTCTGGTGGAAATAAGACCAGGCTTTTTTAATTTTTTTTTTTGGATGGTGGTTGTGGTGCTAGTGTGGTGGTGGTGGTAATCAGTCTTACAGTTTTTTGCTTATTTGTTTTTGTTTGTTTGTTTGTTTGTTTCCTTTACTATTTGGATCAGTCTCTTCCTCTTCCTCCTCTTTCTTCTCTTTCTTGTTCTTGGAATCAGACTTAAAGTGTTTTGTTTGTTTTGTTTTGTTCCTCTTCCTTTTCTCTTTTTTGGATCAGGATTTTTTTTTTTTCAGGTTTATTTTAACAAACAAATCAAAACACATCGAGTTAAAGGCCCAAATACTCCCTACTGCAAGCAGGGAAGAACTCTGCAGAGGATTGACCCATGGGAAAGAACAGCCAAAACACATCAGCATACCAGATACCATACACCAGACCACACATACCAGAATACTTGCTGAAGCACTGGACAGTGTAGGACCCCTTCTTAATACAGTATTACACTCAGGAACAGGAAACACAACACGCTTTCATAACACACAAAAGACAGAAACTTAGGCAAAATTACAAGATAGAGGAATTCTCCCCAAAAGAAAGATCAAGAAGAAACCATAGCCAGGATTTACTCAAAACATATATATGCAATATAACTGAAAAAGAATTTTGAACAACATGCATAAGAATACTAGCTGGGCTTGAAAAAAGCAAAGAAGATGCCAGAGAAACCCCCGGTGCAGAGATACAAGACCTGAAAACTAGTTAGACCAAAATGAAAAAAAAAAATGCTATAACTGAGATGCAAAACCAACTGGATATAATCACAATAAGGATGGAAGAAGCAGAGGAACAAATAGGTGACACAAGAGATAAGATTATGGAAAATAATGAAGCTGAAAAGAAGAGGGAACGAAAACTATTAGAACATGAATATAGACATAGAGAACTTAGCGATTCCATAAAGTGCCATAATATCCATATTATAGGAGTCCCAGAAGAAGAAAAGCAGGGAAAATGGGGCAGAAGGTTTATTTGAACAAATTATAGTGAGTACTTTCCTAGTCTGGGGAAGGAAACAGGCATTCAAGTCCAAGAGGCATAGAGAACTCCCCTCAAAATCAACAAAAAAGGTTAATACTAAACATATCATAGAGAAATGTGCAAAGTACAAAGATGAGAAAATTCTGAAAGCAGCTAGGGGCAAAAGGTTTTTAACCTACAAGGTAGACATATAAGGTCAGCTGCAGACCTGTCCACAGACACTTGGCAGGCCAGAAAATTCACGTGATATATTCAACAGCTAAATGGGAAAAACATGCAGCCAAGAATACTTTATTCAGCAAGGCTGCCATTCAGAATAGATGGAAAGATAAAGAGTTTTCAAGACAAGCGATAACTAAAGGAGTTCATGGATACTGAAACAGCTCAGCAAGAAATATTAAAGGGGACACTTTGAGAGAGAAACAGAGACCAAAAGCACCAAAGACTAGGAAGGAGTCGAGGTAATCTACAGGAACAGCGCCTTTATAGATAAACCAATGGCACTAAATTCATAACTATCAATGATTACTCTGAATATAAATGGACTAAATGCTCCACTCAAAGGCATAGGGTATCAGAATGGATTAAGAAAAACAAACAAACAAACCATCAAAATGTTGCTTACAAGAGACACATTTTAGACCCAAAGTCCTCTCCAGATTGAAAGCGAGGAGGTGGGAAACAGCTTTCATGTTAACGGATATCAAAAGAAAGCTGGAGTAGCCATAATTGTATCAGACAAACTAGATTTAAACCAAAGGCTGTAATAAGAGATGAAGAAGGGTACTATATCATAATAAAGGGGTCCATCCAACAAGAAGATCTAACAATTGCAAGTATTTATGACCTCTACTTGGGAGCAGCCAAATATATAAGTCATTCAATAACAAATGTAAAGAAATTGATAATAATACAATAATGGGATTTTAACAGCCCACTCACAGCAATAGACAGATCATCTAAGCAAGAGATCAACAAGGAAACAGTGGATTTGAATGACACCCTGGACCAGATTGATGTAACAGATATATTAAGAGCATTTCATCCTAATGCATCAGAATACACATTCTTTTTGAGTGCACATGGAACATCCTCCAGAATATATCACATATTGGGCCAAAAATCAGGCCTCAACTGGTACAAACAGATTGAGATCATACCGTAGAGGCTTGTTCTTTGAATTAACAAGATTAATAAACCCCTATCTGGACTTATCAAAAAGAAAAGAGAAAGGACCCCAATAAATAAAATCATGAATGAAAGAGGAGAGATAACAACCAGCAATGCAGAAATACAATTATGAGAGAATATTATGAGCAATTATATGTCAACAAATTAGGCAACCTGCAAGAAAAGGATAAATTCCTAGAAACATATAAACTACAGAAACTGAAACAGAAAGAAATAGAAAATTTGAACAGAGTCATACTAGCAAATAAATTGAGTCAGTAGTCAAAAATCTCCCAACAAATAAGAGTCCAGGGCCAATGGCTTCCCAGGAGAATTCTACCATACATTTAAAGAAGAATTAATGCCTGTTCTTCTGACACTGTTCTAAAAAAAAGAAATGGAAGGAAAACTTCCAAACTCATTCTGTGAAGCCAGGATTGCCTTGATTCCAAAACCAGACAGAGAGCCCACTAAAAATGAGGATTACAGACCAATATCTCTGATGAACATGGGTTCAAAAATTCTCAACAAGATACTAACTAATGGAATCCAACAGTGCATTAAAAAGATTATTCACCATGATCAAGTGGGATTTTTGCCTGGGCTTTAGGGGTGGTTCAATATCTGCCAGTCAAACAACATGATACACCACACTAATAAAAGAAAGGATAAGAATGATATGATCTTCTCAATAGATGCAGGAAAAGCATTTGACAAAATACAGCATCTTTCCTAAAAAAAAACCCTCAAGAAAGTATGGGCAGAACATACTTCAATATCATAAGGACCATTTAAGAAAGGCCCACAGCTAATATCATCCTCAGTGGGAAAAAAACAGAGCTTTTCCCCTAAGGTCAGGAATATGACAGAGCTGTCCACTTTCACCAACTTATTTAACATAATATAGGAAATCCTGGCCTCAGCAATCAGACAACTAAGAGAAATAAAAGGCATCCAAATTGGCAAGGAAGAAGTCAAACTTTCACTCTTCACGGATGCCATAATACTCTATTTAGAAACCCCTGAAGACTCCACCAAGAAATTACTAGAACTGTTTCATGAATTCAGCAAAGTTGCAGGATATAAAATCAAAGTACAGAAATCTGTTGCACTTCTCTACACCAATAATGAAGCAGCAGAAAGAGAAATCAAGGAGTTGATCCCATTTACAAATGCATTAGAAACTTAAGGAGTAAACCTAACCAAAGAGGTAAAAAATCTGTACACTGAAAATATAGAACACTTATGAAAGAAATTAAAGAAGACATAAAAAATGGAAAAACATTCCATGCTCATGGATTGAAAGAGTAAATATTCTTAAGATGTCTATACTACCCAAAGCAATCTACACATTTGATTCAATCCTGATCAAAATCATACCAGCATTTTTCACAGCGCTAGAACAAACAATTCTAAAATTTGTACAGAACCAAAAAGGACCCCAAATAGCCAAAGTAATGTTGAAAAAGAAAAATAAAGAAGAAGGGATCACACTTCCAGACTTCAAGCTATATTACAAAGCTATAATCATCAAGATATATGGTAATGGCACACACACAAAAAAGACACATAGATCAATGGAACAGAGTAGAGAACCCAGAAATGGACCCACAGCTATATCGTCAACCAATCTTTGACAAAGCTTGAAAGAATATCCAATGGAAAAAAGACAGTCTCTTCAAGAAATGGTGTTGGGAAAACTGGACAGCAACATGCAGAAGAATGAAACCACTTCTTTTTAAATACCATACACAAAATAAACTCAAAATAGAATGAAAGACCTAAATGTGAGACAGGAAACCACCAAAATCCTAGAGAAGAAAGCAGGAAGTAACCTCTTTGGTCTTGGCTTTAGCAACTTATTAGACAAGTCACCAGAGGCAAGAGAAATAAAAGCAAAAATGAACTTTGGCTTCATCAAGATAAAAAGCTTCTGCATAGCCAAGGAAATAATTATCAAAACTAAAAGCCAACCTTTGGAATGGGAGAAGATATTTGTAAATGACATATCTGATAAAGGGTTAGTGTCCAAAATCTATAAAGAGCTTACCAAACTCAACACCCTGAAAACAAATAATCCAGTTAAGAAATGGGCAGAAGACATAAATAGACATTTTTCCAAAGTAGATATCCAGATAGCTAATAGACACATGAAAAAATGCTCAACATCACTCGGCATCACGGTAATACAAATCAAAACCATGATGAGATATCACCTCACACCTGTCAGAATGGCTAAAATTAACAACAGAAGAAACAACAGATGTTGGTCAGGATGTGGAGAAAGGGGAAGCCTCTTACACTGTTGGTAAGAATGAAAACTGGTGTAGACACTCTGGAAAACAACATAGACGTTCCTCAAAAAGTTGATAATAGAACTATCTTACAACTAGCAATTGCATTTCTGGGTATTGACACAAAGGATACAAAAATACAGATTCAAAGTGCTGCATGCACTCTGATGTTTATAGCAGCATTATCAACAATAGCCAAACTATGGAACGAGCCCATGTGTCCATCAACTGATGAATGGATAAAGAAGAGGTGGTTTATACATACAGTGGAATATTACTTAACCGTTCAAAAAGAATGATATCTTTCCACTTGCAATGATGTGGATGGAGCTAGAGTGTATTATGCTAAGTGAAATAAGTCAGTCAGAGAAAGACTAATACCATATGACTTCACTCATGTGAAATTTAAGAAACAAAACAGATGAAAATAAGGAAAGGAAGGAAAAATAAAAGAAGATAAAAACCGAGAGAGAGGCAAATAATAAGGGATTTTCCTTTTTTTTTTTTTTTTTAAAGTAGGCTGGAGTCCAGCTCTGGGCTTGAACTCACAACCCTGAGATCAAGACCTAAGCTGATTTAGGTCTTTATTTATTTGACAGAGATTACAAGTAGGCAAGAGAGGCAGGCAGGGAGAGAGAGGAGGAAGCAGGCTCTCCGCAGAGCAGAGAGCCCAATGTGGGGCTCGATCCCAGGACCCTGGGATCATGACCTGAGCCGAAAGCAGAGACTTTAAGCCACTGAGCCACCCAGGCACCCCCACAGTGATGATATTTATTAGAATTTTTTTTGATTGGCTACAATGTATTTTCTTTTTCTTTCCTTTGTTTCTAACTTTCTAGGTTACAAATGTTGTCATGGTGTTTGATGATGTTGAATGTATAATTTTTTTAATAACTACCTTTATTTTCCTACTTATTTCAATACTTTCTTAAGGATTATTTTCAAGGTGACATTAATGTGGCAAAATATCTGAGGCTTGGTATGCCTGAGAAGTTTTTTTTTCTTAATCATTCCCTACTACTTAATTGATAATATGGCTGGATATAAAATTCTCACATTACAATTATTTCCTTTGAATACATTAAAACATGAAGTTTTGCTGCAGGCAAGTCTGAGGTCAACTGATTCCTATCCCTGTGTAGATGATTTAAGTTTCCTCTTGGAAAGCTTTGGAAATTTTCTCTTGCCTTTGGTATTCTTGATTATCATAATAATGTGTCTACAAGTGAAGTTTTAAAATTTGTTTCTTTGTTTCTCTGAAGACTCTCAATCTGGGGTCTTCCATGTTTCAACTCTAGGAACTTAATCTTCATTTTTTCTTCCTTTTTAAAAAAATTCATTTATTTCAGGGATTCTCACTGTCTGGATGTTGGCAGTAGAACTCTCTATATCCCCCTTTTTGAATTCTATGTCGTATGTCATTTTAGATTGTAGTTTTTCTTGTTACTTCTGGAAGATGGCCTGAGTCTGATTTCCTGGTCATTAATTTTTTCTTAAACTGTGTTTGTTGTTCTATTTATTCAATATATCTTTCCTTCTTTCTTTCAACTATTACTGTTCTTAGACCTAATATTTGAATAGTTCCTCATTTTCTTGTTCCTAATTAATATTGTTAACATCTTCACATATTTAGCTGCTTTTATTATATGTTATATTTGCTTATACTTTATTGTAATTTAATTTTTCTATTTTTCTGTTCATCTTTAATTCATGTATATTCAAGTCATAGTTTTTATTTTATAGCAGTTGTACTTATTCTTTTGTCTTATCACATTATCCTATGAAATTATCAGCTACTCAGCCTGGTAATGGGTATTGGAGAACACTGAGGACTACATTTTAGCTCACAGTAGAGAATTTCAGGCACTATTGAACCACTGTTGTTCACTCAAGCTTATTATTCTCAGATAAGGACCACTGATGATGTGACCACTTGCTTATCATCAGACTATTCCTTTGGTAGGGACTAACTTTTACATTCTTGGGGAAAAAAGGAGAAGACTGTTTCCTTAGTTTGTAAACCACTAGCTCCAGGCATAGGAAGGCATTAACAGAATGAATGCTGGAGGGCAGTAGGTCACCCTAAATCTGTTTGAAACCACTTATCTCCTTAAGAGGGCTTTTGCAGCACTGTGAGATTACTCTGTGGATGTTGGTGACTTGTGTGCCCAAGCAGCAAGTGATGATTTTCCAAAGTCAACACAGGAGAAGGGAAAGGGCAAAATATGAACATTTTCCTGACTGCAGCAACCAGTTTGGGACAATCTGTAGACTCCTCCATAGTTTCTTGCAGGTTTTGGTAGTGCTTGCTAGTTTTTGTTTGCTCTCTGATGCATTCTTTCTTATACTTGCTATAGTTTTTCAGGAGAAATCCACTAGGAACCTTCTGATAGTTTTCTGTCCACTGTCCTTTCATTTTCTCTCTCCCTACCTCTCTCTTCCCCCACTTCCCCCCTCCCCTCCCCTCCATTTTGTTCCCTCCCCTTCCTTTCCCTCCCTTTTCTTTCTTTTCCCTTTTCTTCCTCAAACACTGTATAAGGGAAGTGGTAAGATTAGAGAAAATAAGAACTGGAGTTAGCAGTGGCAAACTATTTCTTTTCTACTTCTGCCTACCTATGAAGACTTTCCCTACAGTTTTCTAATATGTGCAGATCCTCGGATCAAGGTTCGACTGTCTGTTAGTAAACTGTCATCATTCTGTGTTTCTCCAAATTTGTTAAGATGATCATTTAGACATCTGGAAGGAAATTTTCTTTTTAAGTCACTGCACAAATAAAATCTCTATGAATTTCTTCTAATATTTCACACTTTACATGAACTATATTAACTAAATGATGAAAAACAGATAATGTTACAACCTCTGATTCCTGGAAAGGATTCAATCACAGTTAATGATGGCAGACGTCTTCACCTTCTACACTTGGATCATCATATGGAATTGTTTGCTCAACACCAGCTAGTGCAGCATGTTGCCTAGACGTCAGATTCTTTTTTTCCCCCCTTTGTAACAACAGTAGAAACCAATAAAAAAATAAAACATCATCTATAAACCTTACAGAGAAGGAGAGATAGGTTTTCCTTTGGAACTTCAGAGTGAAAATTGCCATGCAAAATACAAGAGATCTAATATATCAAAAATTGTTCTTTTTGGTTTTTAAAAGGTTTTGCCTATTGAGCTCCCCAACTAAACACAGTTGTACCTCTCCATAAAACTGAAATGGTTCTGTGATGAGGAGAAGTGGCACTATTTAAAGCATATGTCTACTTTGGTATAGTTACACACAACATTTTCACTTGCATATACATCGCTAATGTTTTACTCTGAAACCTTGTATTTCTTCACACATTTGGTTAACCATATGCCTTTGATGACAATCCAGTCTTAATGCAAGCTTATTATAGGGTATGGGGAGTGCAATTAAGCTACAATTTTGCACCAAGTCTGTAATGCATTTTGATTTCTCATGAGGTTCTAATCCAGTTTACAAAATGTTGCCAGATGTACAGTCTAGTTCCAGATCAATTTATATGTATATACGAAATCCTAATGCTTAAATGGGCAAAAATGTAACATTTTTATTCTTTGTTGTGGAATTTCCATTTAGAACATCATGAAATTATTAAGATCATGGATAAGTTGTACAAAGTAATTTTTAAAATTTTGCATTTGTTTTCAGAATTAGTGATCATAATCATTGAAAATTTAGACCCTATCCATTAAAGTCTTAGAGATTTAAGATATTTAAATTTACTATATTTGATTTTTTGTTCTGTCTTCAGTGATGCAATTTTGTACTGTGAGGGACAGAACTAGGGGAGGGAAGCTGGTACAATGAATTTGTCATTTTAGGCAAGACATCTTTTCTTCTAATTCTTTGATAGTGGCTGTTTCCTGAATTCATGTGTTCACTTATTTAAGTGCATTTCAGATATAATGCTGGGGATTAGGAACATAAAGATGAATGAAAGAATGTTCTGAAAGAACTCATGGTCTGATGGAGTTGTCAGAGATATAAATACATTTCTATTGGATGTACAAATAGGATGAAACAAAATTAATATTGAGGGAAAGAACTCCCTAGGCAGAAGGTTCAGCAATAGCAAAGATGTGAGTGTGGTAACCTCTTAAACCAGGTAATTTCAAGCTGTTCTATGTCTCTAGGGAGTCAAGTTTAGGACCAGTACTGACA
This sequence comes from Mellivora capensis, assembly GCA_004024625.1. Classification (NCBI taxonomy): domain Eukaryota; kingdom Metazoa; phylum Chordata; class Mammalia; order Carnivora; family Mustelidae; genus Mellivora; species Mellivora capensis. Next base: position 21,439 of record PISX010022742.1, read on the forward strand.
ATAGATCAGGCTGGAAAAGATGTCAGCAAAAAGTGCAACAAGGGCCTTTCTTTTTTGCCTTGAAGGAGTTTGAAGTTTTCCTGCAATGGGAAACAAGTCAAATGCCTTTAAGAAGTTGTGGTTATTTGGGGCAAACCCAGAACTGTTTAGGTTATAACCTCACCTACAGCTAAGTATATCCCTCTACTATGACAGGAGGTCATCCCCAAGAAAAATGAGTGCTTCTGGTCATCAAAATATGTGCAAAAGCAATGTTTATTACAGGTTTATTTACGATAACCTCACACTAAAACAATCTGATATCGATCAACAGAAAAATAGATAAAACTGCTTTGTGGCTATTTACTCACAGTAGAGGAAATACATCCAAAGAAAAGAACACATTAGAGTAACTGCATGCATAAAATCACACAGATGCAAGTATATGGAAAAATCTCAGAAGTACGGTATTGAGCAAAATGAGCCAGACACAGAATGAAACTTACTCTATAATCCCATTTTTACAAAGTTTATGAATAGTGAAAATATATCTCTTTGGATACAAGTTAAGTTAATTTTGGGGAGGGTATTGACTGTGAGGGGTCAGGTGGGTCTTCCCAGGTGAGCCTACTGGGATGCTGAAGATATTCAATATTGTATAGATGTAGGCATATGCAGGATGTCATAGGTGCATTGAGCTAGGGAGACAGGTGAACTTTTCCCCGTGTATTTTACACCTTAATACAAATTACAAACAATGCTAGTCAGTGGAAATTATTGGAAGTGCTGGGAAAACAGTCTTTTCTCTTGGTTGCTATTTTTAAAGATTTTATTTATTTTATTTTAGAGAGCTAGAGAGGGCCTGCCATGTGCACAGAGTTAGTGGGAGGAGAGGCGCACAGGGTGAAAATCTCAAGCAGATTCTGTGCTGAGCATGGAGCCCCATGTGGGGCTGATCTCAGGACCCTAAGATCATGACCTGAGCACAAATCAAGAGCTGGCCATTCACCAGACTGACCCACCAGAGGCCCCCCTTTTCTCTTGTATTTTGTTTGCGCTTGTATGCACATATATCACCAAGAACGGACATTTGACTTTGACTCAAAAGAACTGAATTTGAACTACAGCTCACTGTATTTGCTAAGATGTTTTATGCAAACAATTTAGTGTCTTGGAGCTTTATTTTTTTCTCTATAACATGGGGATGATAGTGATTGTTTTACATGACCGTTATGAGAACTAAATAAGACATTATTTTGTCCATGTCCTCTAGAAAATAGAGTAAGCCTAGGGTGAGGAAGGAAAGTGAAAGTTCTCCAAAATGTTTGCCAAAAACAATTTATACTCATTTTCTTAAAAAATTATTCCTTTGTTTCTGATCTCCCAAAGGTGAATAATCTTTAAAATTTTCTTTTCTTTCCTTTCTTCCTTCTTTCTTTTCCTTTCTCTCATGTTATTCAGTATTATCAATCTTCAGGGTTCAGAGGATGATACAATTTGAATTCCTCAGTTGTTTTACCCGACATTTATGTAATTCACTTAAAGCTGCAACACTAATAGTAATACTACAGGGGAAAAAAAAGTGACTGTAAACATTTAAAAAATAGGTTCTGCACGCTTCCTTCATTTTCCTGTTTTTTGCAGTCATAATATGTCTTCATTGCCAGAGCACCCAGCTGCTGCATATTGCACTTTACCTCCTAACTAGCTATTCTTAGCTGTCCATGCGACTGTACGCTTGATGTCACCTTTAGTCCTTATGGCAGACTCTCTCTAGTCACTCTGGTGGTTTGAAACCATTCCGTAGTAGATTCTACACATCTTTCCTTGAATTTTTGCACATTGATAACAGATAAATTTATACTGGAAATTCAGTTTTGTTGGCTATACATTCCGTAGTGCACATTTTCTTCCTTTGACTCACAAATGCTGTTACTCCATTTCTTTCGGCATAAAGCATTGTATCAGTTTGATAATAACCCATTTGTCCTTCTTTTGCTCGTTGGCTGTTCATCACTTGATCTTTTTATTTGAAGACTGATCTTAATATTTGAAGATTTTTTTCTTTCTGTAAAGCCCAGTAATAGTAACTGTAGTAGAATATATCTGAATATATCTTAGTGTTAAGGCAGTCTTAGGGATGAAGTGTACTCTTTCAATATGTAGATACAAATATATTTTTATTTATTTTCAGAAAGTTTTCTTAGAATATAGTTTTTTGTATTTGTCTTGTACTCTTGCTTTGTTTTCTTCAGGATTTTCTGGTATGTTAGATCTTATCTGTCTTCTATAATCATCACATTCTCTTAATCCTACTTATCTCTTCATTTCCTTTGATCTTCTAGTTATACTAAGACATTATGTACTACATTCATTGCTCTTATACTTTTTTCTAGTTTAGTTTACATTTCCAAATGATTGTTTTATTTTTTATTCTTTCCAAAGTTCTACTTCATTTCTATTTTTATAACTCAGATTTATATTATTTTATGTCTTATAAAATTGTTTTAATATTTTTTTAATAATTTATTTTTTTAAAATTTATTTATTTGACAGAGATTACAAGTAGGCAAGAGAGGCAGGCAGGGAGAGAGAGGAGGAAGCAGGCTCTCCGCGGAGCAGAGAGCCCGATGTGGGGCTCGATCCCATGACCCTGGGATCATGACCTGAGCCGAAAGCAGAGGCTTTAACCCACTGAGCCACCCAGGCGCCCCAAATTGTTTTAATATTTTGAGCTGTTTTTTAATATAGTGAGTTAAAGCTTACATTTGTTATTATTAGTATTATGGTTTACATTATTTCATTGTAGGGGTTTTACTCTGCTCCTTATTTTATTTCTCTTTTTTCTTATAGTAACTTTGTATAGAATTCACTATGACCCTTTTGTGTTGTCTTTTCTTTTTTTAATTTACCAGATTATTTTTTAGATAAAATGATACAATGTAGGAACAACCAGGTGAAAGAGATGCATAGGGTAAACAATGGGGATAGAGTACAGAGCTTCCATCCCCTCTCTGGGCATGTCACATTCTCAGCACCTGGATGTGTACACCAACCCTGAAATCTCTGAATCAATTTGGTTAGGTATACTTTAAACATTTTTTTTTTGGTAATTTTTTTTCTTTTTAATTTGAGTATAGTTGACACACTGTTACATTAGCTTTGGGAGCACAAAATAGTGATTGGACAGGTCTATATATTAGGCTATGTTCCCCACAAGTGTAGCTACTGTCTGTCCCCATACATTACTATTACCATATCATTCTCTATATCCCTTATGCTGTGCCTGTTATTCCCAATACATAGTCATTTGACAGCTAGACTTCTCCCTTCGCTTTCATCCATTTTGCCCAACCCCTCATTCCCACCCCTAGAGTTGCTCTTTGTTTTAAAATTAGTTTTCTTTATCTTTCTTTATCTTTCAGAAGGATTTACTTCACTGATTTACTTGCATGCACTTAAAAATAAATATTCTTGAATTTAAGCCTACGTTTTAAATCAAAGTGGTTTGAGTGAAGTCTTTTTAATTACTCAAAATCACTATTTCTAAACTTTCAGGGTCATTCCAAGTCAAATTGCCTTACACAGGATTCCATCTTTGTGCTTTTTTTGTTATAACATGGTTCAAGGTTAGTACTGGCATAAGCATTGAGACACACCATGCTTCATGTTAACTTGATCCTGTTACTTACTACTGAATCACCATATTAGCAGAAATACATCTTTACTATAGTACTCAAATGGTAAAAGTAATGTATTATATCTACGTTGTAGTTTCTCATATGAAGGTATGTTTTCTTTAGTCTTTATTTTTATTAAATGAGAATAAAACAACCATTTTATCTTAAAACAAAAGATGTGATTTAACATAGTTCTAGCTTTCCAGAGCTCCCTTTCCTTTTTTTTAATTTCAAAAAGATTTTTACAGTGTTAAAAATATATTGATTTGGGATGCCTGGGTGGCTCAGTTGGTTAAGCGGCTGCCTTCGGCTCAGGTCATGATCCCAGCGTCCTGGGATTGAGTCCCACATCGGGCTCCTTGCTTGGCAGGGAGCCTGCTTCTCCCTCGGCCTCTGCCTGTCACTCTGTCTGCCTGTGCTCACTCTCTCTCTCCCTTTCTCTCTGACAGATAAATAAATTTAAAAAAAATTAAAAAAATATATTGATTTGCTTTCTGAGATTTCCTGACTTTATTCCTCTCCCCAACTTGAATTTCAGTGTTCCTTTTTTTTTGTTTGTTTCTATTGCTCCTGCATTTTTATTCCATTCCCAGCAGCTTCTTCTCACACCATTGTTCTACTTTTACTAGGAGTTTGGAGAGATTCAAAAACTATATGTCTGCCAGTGCCATTTTCTCCAAATTCTCTTATTGTCAGAATTCTAATTATAGAAACATAATGAATAAAGAATGCAATGCTAACCTGTCAAAGAGAGTGGCATGAGACAGAGAAGTGAAACTAGGGAGCGTGGTAAAACAGTAGCTGAGTAACAATATAGAGATGTTCTTTGATGGGATAGAATGCAATAGTATCGAGCAGCATTCGATTGGGTAAAGGTGTCTAGAAAAGTAAAAGTTGTTAATGAGTCGGACTCTGGGGGAAAAATATATATCCTTTATGCTAGAGCCCATAAACCATGTGATTTTTTTTTTCAGATTATAACAGAAGAAATAGCATGAGCAACAAGCTGTGCTACTACAGAAGACTATGTATTTTCTTAAAATACTTCCCCTTAAGATGCAGAGATGCAAGTAGGCATGAGTGAATAGAAATCACTACACAGATTGATGTATGTAGTGGGACTCTTTATTTGCATGGACAGGAAAGAAATTTATTCTTAACATTTTTTAAAAAAGATTTTATCTTTCAATCAAGTGTTCAAAACTGTGACACTGGATGGATAATCATGTATGTATGTAGGAAAAATAATGATATTATATTCACAGTGAAATAACCATTCCATAAAATTACTTTTAAACTGAGGTGCCTAGGTGGCTCAGTGGGTTAAAACCTTTGCCTGTGGCTCAGGTCATGATCCCAGGGTGCTGGATCAAGCCCCACATCAGGCTCTCTGCTCAGCAGGGAGCCTGCTTCCTCCTCTCTCTCTGCCTGCCTCTCTGCCTTACTTGTGATCTGTCAAATAAATAAACAAAATCTTTAAAAAAAAATTAAAAAAATTACTTTTAAACTACCAAGCAATACCAATTCTACTTTCATCAAATGCAGTTAATGTTCAAAATGGCATTATCTGGAGAATGATTCATAGGGAAAAAACAACAACAAAACTTTACAGTTACAGATATAAGTAATTAAAAAGAAAAGTTAAAATTGCTGTTCTCTATAAATGCCTATCAGAACAGAAATTACCTTAAACTCTTATATAAAGAGTCCCATTTTAAAGTAAGTTTTTAGCATTTATTAGTTTTAAACATTTGAGTAAATCAATCTTTATGTATGCTTCCATTTTTTTTTAAAAATTAAATTTTAGGTAGTTAACATACAGTGCAATATTGGCTTCTGGAGTAGAATTTAGTGATTCATCACTTACCTAAGATGCCCAGTGCTCATCACAAGTGCCCTCCTTAACCCATCACCCATCTAGCCCATCCCCCACCCACATCCCTCCATCAACCCTCAGTTTGTTCTCTATTGTTAAGAGTCTATTATGGCTTGTTTCCTTCTCTTCTTTTTTTCTTTTCCTCCTTTCCATATGTTCAGATGTTTTCTTTCTTAAATTCCACATATGAGTGAGATCATATGGTATTTGTCTTTCTCTGACTGACTTATTTCGCTTAGCATAATATACTCTAGCTCTGTCCATGTCATTGCAAATGGCAAGATTTCATTCTTTTTGATGGCTGAATAATATTCCATTGTGCCTTCTTTACCCATTCATCAGTTGATGGACATTTGGACTCTCTCCATAATTTGGCCATTATTAATAATGCTACTATAAAGATCAGGGTGCATGTGCCCCTTCAAATCTGTATTTTTGTATCCTTTGGATAAATACCTATTAGAGCAATTGTTGGGTCAAATGGTATTTCTATTTTTAACATTTTGAGGAAACTCCATAGTGTTCTCGGGAGTGTCTGCACCAGTTTGCATTCCCACCGACAGTGCAAGAGCATTCTCCTTCCTCTGCATCCTGGCCAACACCTGTTTGTGTGTGTGTGTGTGTGGTGTGTGTGTGTGTGTGTGTGTGTGTGTGTTGTTAATTTTAGCCATCCTGACAGGTATGAGATGATATCTCATCATGGTTTTGATTTGTTGATTTGATTTGTTGATGAATGCTATTAAGCCTCTTTTCATGTGGCTGTTAGTTATCTGAATGACTTCTTTGGAAAAATGTCTATTCATGTCTTCTGCCCATTTCTTAACTGGGTTACTTGTTTTTTTGGGGTGTTACACTTTCATTATTAAAGGCACTACTAGCACGGGTTATTTAATGTGAAAAAATTTAAGTAATGAGCCAGACAGAAGTACAAATTTTTATTCAACAAATATTTACAAGGTACTGGGGATATAGTACCATAGATGGCAAAAGTCCCTGATCTCCAGGAGATTCCATGACAGAGTTCCAACCAAGCTGTTTGCGGTCTGCTGATGGGCCAGCCATTTTCTACCCTTTCTTGGACAATGGTTTGGCCTTCCCCCCTTCCTAGGATACACAAATAAGGAAATAAATTAGCAATATGAAGATCCTATGTTACCAGCTTATTAAATACCACAGTACTTTAATTGAACCTGACATAAATAGTGTTTACATGAATAAAAATTACATATGTAGTGAATTATTTTCCAACCATCTGACTTTCTCTTTCTTCTACTATACATTGGAAACAAACAAACAAACAAAATATATATATATAAAACTTGAAATTCTGGGAAGTTCAACTGGAAATTCTGGGAATTCCAAAACGATCATAAGATTTCCAAGAATTTCCCTTGTAAGAAAGAAGAAGCACTCTTATTCTTGCTCCTGTCTTTTGCTTCATTATGTTGATTGTCTCTTTATTCTTTCTGTCTGTTTCCATTCTTCAGTACACATATAACACAAGTGGTTTTTTTTTTCCGCTATGTGCAGGATATTAAGTAGATATTTAGGAATAATTGTGGTTACTTACAAATCTAAAAAGGAAGCGACTTGAAAGCTGAACATTAGACATTCCTTGAGTAACCACTCAGTGACCATGCTCTGTGACTGGGAATTTCTTTCTGGAATGTTCACAGCTGAAGCTTTCTTCCATTGTATGTTGATGTGGCTGTTTTTTTTTCCCTCCAGAGAACCTGCACCAATCTTTTGTGTTATCAGGGGTTAAATGAAAATTTCTTTTATTCTACATTTAGAGGGATTTAGATATCATCTTTCCTCTCCACTCCTATCATGGATAACCAGGGATTTCTCTCTTATAATGCAAAGGTTAATTACTGAGATAGCTTTGATCTGCACTAGTGCTTCCCATTCTTACCAAGTGTCATTTTAAGTGTGAAAGGGAGATGTTTTGTGGAGATGGAAGTACTATTCTGTCCCTTATCAGAATAAGCCCTACAGATGGTGGCATTTGTTCTTTCCCCTTTAGCTAGCAAATTAGATAAAGGCAGAGTGAACAAACCACCCTCTGCTACCAAAAAATAGAAGAGTTAACATTCCATTTCCTAATGTCAGCTTTAAAAAGATGGAAACAACTGTATTATCTCTATTTTAAGCTTTAAGTATTTTCATATTCATTATTTGTAACCAGAATGTTCAATAAAATGCATATAATCAATATTGTTTCTACAACTAATACATTTTAATATTATAATATTTTTAAATAGAAAGATAAAGTAAGTAATTCTCTATCAAGAAAATGAAATTTAGATTAGTTTTTAACCATGCTACATTTCTAAATTCAAGTTTCTATTATTTTTTGATTATTTTATTCTATTATTGTTTATTTTATTAAGTATACCTAAAATATAAATGTGACATTTTTAATTTGAAAAGTGGTCAAGGTTTTAGAAAATGAACAAAGAGATTTTTGGTCCCTGCTGATCCAGTCACACTTTGCCTGAGCTAAAAAACAGAAGATTAAAAAAAAAAAAAAAAAAAAAAAAAAAAAAAAAAAAAAAAGCACACCCTGCATTATTCTTCCAGTTTTCCCCTCCCCCAGTCCCCAAACTTCATAATGCAGCACACATTTTCTACGGTCTTATCTATGCAAATTGACCACCTGGTCTCTCATGCAAATTAGTCATTTTTTTTGAAAGGATAAAAAATAAGGTAATGTAATGTTCTTTAGCTCCACTGACTTTCCTGGAACATTTAAACATGACTAATTCAATTCCAATGGCTTATTCTTGAATATTGCCTTGATAAAATCCTAACCCATATGATAATATTGTCTAAGAGCAATAGAAATTCATAGGGTGTCAGACCTAAACTCCAGATAAATATCTTTCTTTACCAAAGAATTTTATAAATACTGAATGAGACAAGGTATTTGAAGGGGCTTTGTTAAAAAAAAAGAATTATACATATTGTGAGATATTATTATCACTCATTACATTTATGAATTTTAACTTCCATTTAAAATCTATTACTTGTTCTACTTGGCATTTGCTTGGATGCATATGTAGTTACTTTTGTTTAATAGAATCCCTTTCCCTAAAAGGAGCCTCATAATGGATTTTTATTAAAACAATATAAATGTCAATGTAAGATTCAGATGGAGAAAATTAGTTCTAATAACTGCAGCACAGTTTAGCACTCAATCAATTTGCATATCTTGAGTTAATTTCTTTTAGATATACTGTCATACAAGTTCCATGTAAGCCTGGATGAGTTATATTAGAATTCTATTGATGTAGTAGAGCTCTTTATTTCTTGAATACATCATAGATCAGTCTCTCAGTTTCTTAAAGCCGAACTTTTTTCTGGTTTCTCTCACAGTGTGTGTCAAAAATGAAAATCTGGTCAAGTTGCCAGATGTAAAATGCCTATCCTGGCCATCAGAAAATTGATGATTTATTATTATTTTATTATTATTACTATTATTATTATTAATAATTAAAGATCAAACACAAGATAAAGGATAATTATACATTATATTGCCATTGCCAGGAATGTATTTATCAAGAGGATTTACTTAATCAAATGCCCTGAATCACTGTCTTTTCAAGCTTTCCTCTGGAAGAAAAGTATATGCTTCAGTTCATGCTGGGAGAAGAATGATAAATGCTCGTTTCAGACCTGAAACCAGCTCTGATTGACTTCACAGAGTGAGATATTTTACAGAAAGTTGTAAGAAATCTACTTTTCTCATTAAATAGAGATAGTGGTTACTAATCAAGAAATTATCTCCAGGCCTAGACAGAAGGAATAAGGTGCATAGAAAAGTTATCAGAGGGATATTTTGGAGCTGATATCTGACTGGTCAGTTTTAGGAAGTTTAGGTAACGAAGTTTGCTTGAGAAAAGTAAAATGAAACTTGAGGATCCTTTTAGGGCACATGAAATTGAGTCTTGAGGATGGAAAATGAAACATGGAGACTCTAGGTGCCAACAGTGTATATGGAATTTGGGAAGAGAGTAGAACTCTTTCATAATGTCTATCAGATTGCCACCAAGTACACTTTAAAAATTTTACAATTATTGTCAATTATACCTCAATCGAGTTCAAATTAAAGAAAAGAGATTGAGTCTTTCCTA
>PISX010022743.1:0-31111 GCA_004024625.1 Mellivora capensis
TGTTTGTCCCTCTTTTGCTCAGCTTCTTTATTCTCTGTCATTTGGTCTTCTATATCACTAATTCTTTCTTCTGCCTCGTTTATCCTAGCAGTAAGAGCCTCCATTTTTGATTGCACCTCATTAATAGCTTTTTTTATTTCAACTTGGTTAGATTTTAGTTCTTTTATTTCTCCAGAAAGGGCTTTTATATCTCCAGAGATGGTTTCTCTAATATCTTCCATGCCTTTTTCGAGCCTGGCTAGAACCTTGAGAATCGTCATTCTGAACTCTAGATCTGACATATTCCCAATGTCTGGATTGATTAGGTCCCTAGCCTTTGGTACTGTCTCTTGTTCTTTTTTTTGTGGTGAGTTTTTCCGCCTTGTCGTTTTTTCCAGATAAGAGTATATGAAGGAGCAAATAAAATACTAAAAGGGTGGCAAAGACCCCAGGAAAATGCCCTTTAACCAAATCAGAAGAGACCCCAAATAGTGGGGGGCGGGGGGAGGAAGGGGATAAAAAGTAGTTCAGGAAAAAAAAATTAAAAAAAAAAAAGAAAAGAAATAAAGAAAAAATATAAAAAAGAAAAAATATAAGTATATTAGACTGGTGACTAGAACAGGGTCACCCACTTAATTGTGGGGTATTTTGGTCTCTTAGAAGAAAGTACCTCCCAAAATTTTAAAGAATGAAAAATATATATAAGAGTAAACACAGTGAAGGGATGAAATATGCCTATAAAGATGAAAAACAAAATTTTTTTTTTTAATTTCTAAAAAAAAGGAGTTGATTAAGTTGGTTGGGAGAATAAAGCAAACGAAAGTGGAGAGAATTTGCTCAGGCTGGAGATTAGAACAAGCCTGGAGCTAGATTTAGGGTGTCTTTTGATCCACTAGAGGAAGTTGTACCCCAAATTTTTTAGAATAAAAAATGCTTATGTGAATATAAAAAATAAAGTTAAATACTATGAAGGATAAAATATGACTATAATAATGAATGTTCAAAAAAGATTATTATTTTTTTGGAAAAGGTATTGTTAAGATAAACTAGTTAAAAAATGTTAAAAAAAGAAAAGGGTAAAAGTTAAAAAAATTTAGGGATGCCTGGGTGGCTCAGTTGGTTAAGCAGCTGCCTTCGGCTCAGGTCATGATCCCAGTGTCCTGGGATCCAGTCCCACATCGGGCTCCTTGCTCAGCAGGGAGCCTGCTTCTCCCTCTGCCTCTGCCTGCCACTCTGTCTGCCTGTGCTCGCTCGCTCTCTCCCCCTCTCTCTCTGACAAATAAATAAATTTAAAAAAAAAAGTTAAAAAAATTTAGCAGAAAATGAGAAAAAGAAAAAAAAATTAAAGAAAAAATTGAATTAACTGCAAGACTAAAGAATCATGGGGAAAAAGCCATGAATTCCGCGCTTTGCTTTCTCCTCCTCTGGAGTTCCGCCGCTCTCCTTGTTAAGTGAACTTGGTCTTGGCTGGATTTCTTTTGATCTTCTGGGGGAGGGGCCTGTTGTAGTGATTCTCAAGTGTCTTTGCCCGAGGCAGAGCTGCACCGCCCTTACCAGGGCCCGGGCTGAGTAATCTGCTTGGTTTCGCTTTCGGGAGCTTTTGTTCCCTGAGCGCTTTCCGTAGAGTTCCGGAGGACGGGAATGAAAATGGCGGCTTCCCAGTCTCCAGCCCGGAGGAGCCAAGATTTTGGGGCTCCACTCCTCAGAGAAAAGCCCTGGCCACTCCCATCTCCTTCGCCTCTGGCCAGGCTCCGAGCTCACCCAGCCTGCGACCGGTTCAAGGTAACCCCGAGCTGAGAGCTCACTCCTCGGCTCTGTCTCTGTAGCCGGCTTCCCGCTCCGATACCTGCTAGCTCTGCGACCCTCAGACACCCCTGATCCTTCTGTGACCCTGCGGGACCTGGGGCCACGCTGACCCCGCGTGGGCTTCACCCAGGTTTAGCCTCTGGAGCGATGTCCCTCTTAGTGCTCCGTCGCTCCGCCGCTTGCCAGGAGCTGGCCTCTCCCCCACGGTCTATCCTCCCGTCGCTTTCGATTCACTTCTCCGCCAGTCCTACCTTCCAGAAAGTGGCCGATTTTCTGTTTCCAGAATTGCTGTTCTTCCTCTCTTTGATCTCCCGTTGGATTTGTAGGTGTTCATAATGGTTTGATAAGCTATCTAGGTGATCTCCTGCTACCTGATGTCGTCTCAGCTGCTACTTCTCCGCCATCTTGATTCCTCCCCGGAAGTGTGAATTCTTAAAAGTCCTCTGGAAAGCAATAGCTTTTCAAAAAGAAGAAAAAAAAAAAAGTTCAGTCCTCTGTCTTGTTAAAAGAATTTAATGTAGAGAAATGACCCAAGGGAAGCAAAGAGTTTTGTGTATGAAGATGTTCATGGCAGCATTACTTCCAGTGCTTATGTATTATTTAAATGATCAACAATAGTTTAATGAGTGGTATAGCATGACAAGTACTTTTCAAAAGATTTATTTATTTTAGAGAGAGCAAGAGGGAGAGAGAATGGCAGGGAGGGGCAGGAGAGAGAGAGAGAGAATCTCGAGCAGACTGCCCGCTGAGCTCAGAACCTCAGTCTCATGACCCTGAGATCATGACCGATCTGAAATCAAGAGTCCATTGCTTAACCTACTGTGCCACCCAGGACACCCCTGACAAATATTTTTAATGGAACATTAGGCAACCACCAAAAGTGAAAATTATGAACACCTGAAAAATGTTTAAAAAATGAAAAAAAGAATGTGGACTTATATTTAAAACTTGAATACAGCTATGTAACAATTGCATGTACAAACGAGTTTTAAAAACTGAGAACAATATCTGGCACATAGTGATGTGGTTGAATGAATGGGTGACTGAACGGAGATAGAGAAATATTCTACCTGGTATGTAATGTCATCTTCACAAGTTACAAGGTTTAAATAATACATTATGGTGGAAGAAAGATTTTTAATAAGACTAAAGGTTATATAGTGACCAGGAAATGTTAAATTGTTACAAAATATCATTGCAGATCTAGAAAAAAAACTTAATATTTTTAAACGATACATGCATACAAATGATTTATAACAAAACTTCAGAACGTTTAGAGAACGGTGATTGTTGATAGCTTTTTTAAGTTTATATAATAGAGTCTTTGTATTTTTTTTTAAGATTTTATCTACTCATTTGACAGAGAAAGAGCACAAGCAGGGGGAGTGGCAGGCAGAGGGAGAGCGAAAAGCAGGTTCCCCACACAGCAGGGAGAGCCTGATGCGGGGCTTGATCCCAAGGCCTGGAGATCATGACCTGAGCAGAAGGCAGTCGCTTAACCAACCGATCCACCCAGGCACTCCTGTGTCTTTGTATTTTTTAAATAACTTGTTACCTACTTCCAGAAATAACATAGATTGGTCAATAATAATGATAACTAAAAATTTAAAGCCAGCTATTTTTAGAGAAAGGAGCCATAGAGGAGAAGGGAATAGAGACTGTGGACCAAGCTCTGAAATTGAACTGGTTACTAGACTGGACAAGGGCAATCAGACTGGAGAGGGACCTATGGTGGCTTTTATAACAATCCCTACCATTTATTAGATGGTGACTCTACCTGGTCTATGGTAGAAACATTTTATATGCTATCTCCTATCCTTACAGAAGAGTCAATATAGAGGCTGGCTCCAGAGCCAAACTGCTGGGTTCATACCAATTACACTACTTCCTGTATGACCTTGGTTAAGTTCCTTAACTTCATCTGTAAAATGGGAATAATACTAGTATCTGCTGCACAGGTTGTTGTAAAGCCCAATGCTCGGCAGACAATAAAGAGGTCAATGTTAGCTATTCCTGCCATAACTCAGAAAGATATTTTTATTCCTTTCTTACAGAAGAGTAAACTGAGGTTTGTAAATATTAAAAAGGGAAAATTCAAACCCAAACACATCTGCTTTCAGAGCCCAAACATTTTCCACCATACCTTATTGAGTGTACTGCTGATGGAAGGTAACGCTCATTTCAATGAGACATCAAAGGACAGCAAATCTTCTGTTCACAATTCTGCACATCTGATGACTAGAAAAATTTTCCACAGACCACCTTCCAGCTTCATAAATTTGTAACTGTGTTCCTTCTCTATTGCACATACACTTCTGGTGCCTGCTTCTGTAGGACACATTCATATTATAATACCTGCTCTTGTAACTTTGGCTCATGATACTGACCTAGTACAGTAGTCGTAGGTGTAGACCAGGAAGCCCCTCTTTATACCATGATGGCTAGCAAAGCATATAAATATTTCCCATTAAAATGAAACTAAGTATTTCCCCAGAATAACGTCCCCTTCACTGGATCTTAAAAACACATGTACTCCAAGGCTAGCTGAAACAAGGAGAAGCATGACAGGAGGTCAGAGTGGAAAGAGACCAGAGTGTTCACCAATCAAGGTTGGAATTTCTTTTTTGAAATTGCACAGAACATATGACCATGTGAACACATTGCCAGGGCCTCTCCCACAACCTGTGAAGGGGCCTGTGCAAGTGAGGGGTCCTGGAGCTTAAGCTTCCTTAGCATCATGATACATGTGCCTTTGACTCTCATTTCCCCAATGAAAAGGTTAACAATGAGTTTTCACTTTCCATCTTATTATGTGGTCAGTGCTTCAATGTAATGGTTCTAGTACAGTGTAAAAGAGCTTATATGTATTTATGTGAGAATTATACATAAGACATGTATAGAAATAAAATGTGTCTAATAAAATTTTTTTCAAAATACTTGTAGTTTTGAATGGTATAATTTAAAAACATTTTGTTGCATATAAAGAAAGACATGCATGTAGAACACACATTCCACTAAAAGTGCCTTATTTCCAGGCTGATAGCATGTTAACTAGCTCTGGCAGGAGGGGAAGCTTACTGGTCATCACAGCCTTGGGTTCCTCTTTTATCCTTCATCTTGGACATCCACTCCCAAGCCTCTCCCCCCCACCCATCACAAATGGGCCACACATCTCCACATCTCCTCAGTTCTCCCGTTGCCATTGCTGGGATGCCCATGATCCAGAGACGCCTCAGTCACTAGACACAGCCAGGAAGAGACTCTGCCTCTCTTTCTACTGCACTCTTACCTACCCAGATCTATCTCAATCCAGAGCTTTGCTTTAGCTTCTTTGCTTCTGACTTTTTTTTCAGAGTAGAAATTAACTCAAGTTGTTAGGGGGGAAGAACTGTAAATTGTAGCACAAAAATAGTCTTGTCAAATCAAAAGAAAAGGAAGCTGTTCTAATTTTGGGCACTGCAAATACATTAAACCACTTATTGAAGTTTTCTTGGTGCCTTAATATTACATGACCTCATGGCCTTCATTCCAGGCACCCGAGATTAATCAGCTCTCTAAGGAAGGTAGACAGTGTCAAAAAACTAAATGGGAAATAGGGCACCCCGAATCTGGGGACAGTCACTGTGAGACTAGAACATAACAGATAGCACATCTGAATTTTATAAGGTCACAGAATAGACATTTCTATTCAGGAATCCTTTAGTAACAAAAGAAGGCTATACGTGGCCAGTGGATGAGGAGGATAGAGAGGAGAGGACTCTTTGCCTACATTAATTGGCAAGATTTATGGACTCTGGGACTAAGATATGTCTACAGTAGCTTTTTGAAGAAAATAGCTACCTCTCTAAAGTTATGGCTTTGGAAAAAAATCAGTAGGAAGTTACAGTGACCAAGTAGCAGTTAATTATGACATTTCTTACATCTAAAGTTGTTTTAAAGCCTGAATATTTTTACTTAGTTATTTTAAAATGCAAAGTGGCTTCAGCTTTTACTGGAATGTTACAACGGGGACATTAATTAGTCTACTGCGGGTATTTTACTTTTTAGACACTGTCTGATAACACACACACTATTAAAACAAAGCTCTCTGGCCCCAGCTCAGCAGGGGTTAGCAGGGGACATACTTTCAGTAAGTTCTGGTTTCCAGTTAGATATCACATATACCTTTAGATCCCCACCTCCCTCTCGCCCCAGAGGAAAGATGTGCCTAGATTTTCCTATAGGGTTTGATATGTGAGTATGTAGCATAGCAGGCCTAGGGGCCTGTGGTTTTCTTGGTTTCTAAGAGAGCACAGCAGCCATTCAGTTTGGGCTTCAACATCAAGCTTCAGGAGGATGATCAAGTCTCCTCCACTGAAGGCAAGTGCTTTGCGCCCCTGGACTTCATTCCACAATGTGTATGTACATCACGCTCCTATTCATCTTGCCCACCTTCTTCTGCCACCATATAATACTAAGCACACTTCCAACTGGGTGTCAAAGCCACCTGTGTTTGTAGCAATTTCAGCATCATTGACGGTTGAATTAAAAGTGACACGAGCACTCTCTACCAGCAGTATCCAGAGAGGAGCTTGGTGGCACTCACTGGGTTCTGCAGTGGGATTTGTCCTTCATGTCAGCTCCATTCCCATTAATCCCAAGTCCAGAAGAAAGGTAGTAGTATCTGGTCTAGAGCCGGTGTATTGGGGTGGTTTCTTTATGAGTGTCTTTCACCTTATAGATGGTTCTTTTTGTCAGTTACAATTCTCTGGGCAGAGGATTAAACTTGAGCCCCAGAACATGACCTGATCCAGCAGAATTTGCTTTTTCTGAATGGGTGCATTTTCCTGCTGAATCAGTAGGAGGAAATCAGCCAGGATAAAAAGGTAAAGAAATTCGCCTTTTCTTGTGTGAAGGGGACTTGGTCATTGGGCTTGGTATTGGAACCACAGACAGGATCATGGATTATTATCTTTGAAAGATTCAGGACATCATTTGGTGATTTCAAAGAAGATCAGACCTATGAGTTTAGGGAAAGGTAAAATGGTCAAATGGAAAGACAATGACTCACTGGCACCCCATCCAGGTGGGGAAATAGAGATGGTGAAGGAAATTTTGAACCAAAAGACGAGGTAGGCTTACTGGACTCTTTATTTTTCACCCTGAAACTTTATACAAAATTCTAGTTGTTCCTGTTCAAGGGATCTTCTCTTTTGTAAGCTAATTGCTAAGCTGTTCTCCAGAATTTTCTGAACACTGGCATCAGGATCTAGTTAAGGGAAGACGATTGCAACTGTTATGCATGAAAAGAGAGAAGCCAGCTCCCACTCTGTGTCAACCCAACAAAGCACAATGGTGTCCAGAAGATGAAGTGTGTGTTAGCGGAGACATCGTTTTCAGTGAAAGAGCAGAGACGGAATGATGATTCAAGGAACAGGACTTTTGTCCATGTTATTGTCCTCTCAGAAGGAAGGGCACAAAGTTGTATCCAATGCTGTCATTACTAATACCTCTTATTCTTTTTGAAATCACACTGTCTGATCTGAGTTCTCTTACTTCAGGATGGAGATGGCAAATGTGGATTGAGTCTGTCTATCTACAGTGCCTGGAGGTATTCTTCATCTCTACCTCCATACCTACAACCTGTCCTCGACATGGCAAAGTTAGATAGAGAGCCGGACCAATTTACAAGTTTGCAATTTTGTGTCCTTTTCAATTTGGGAGGAGGGAGGACAAATTATATAGCAATTACCTTGTTTTTCAAGCAAATAACATTTAAAAATTCTGGGTGAAAATGTCACTTATGAAAATGAGTCAAACATGATAGTCCAATGTTTTATCCTAGCTCTCGTCACTCCCAGGATTTTACTAATCTATGAAAATCCTGGATTTGGGAAAAGGAAACAGTACGTTCCTGTAGCAGAGCTAAGGCAGGGGTTGCTGCATTGGCAAAGCAGAAACCATGTTTGCAAGTGTGGAGAGGGCACTAATATGTCAAATATCGGGGCATAACACACAGTTCTTGCCTGGGACTGAACTGCTAGCATGCCCAGTGTAAAGCATATAGGCCTTTAAATCAGACTAAATCTTGGTTTCATTACTTAAATAAAAGATGGATAGCTTTGGGCAAGTTGAATTATCCACCTGTTCTCAAACTTTGGCATGCATTAGAATCCCCTAGGAAGGGCTATATATACATGGATTACAGGGCCTTGCCCCAAAGTTTCTGAGCTAGTGAATGCTGGGTGGAGCTCAAAAATCTGCATTTGTAGCAAGTTCTTAGGGACCAGACTTTGAAAACCATCAGAGTAACACAAGCTTCATCTCAATCTTTTCATTTATAAAATGACCCAAAGATTTAAAATAACATCTAGCTTGTATTGAGCACTTACCATATGCCAGCCAAACACCATCTAAGAATGTTACAAGTTTCTATCATTTCACTCTCCTAGAACCCTCACAAGAGTTGGTTTACTGTCACAGTGGACGTTAACTGAGATGTGGAGAGTTTGCTTAACGTCAAACACCCAAGAAGAGGTTGAGGCAGAATTTGAACCCAGGCAGTCTTGGGACCAGAGCCTATGCCCTTAACCATGCCTCTGTGCCAATTTTTGAAACTAAATGAGATCATATTTTAGGTATCTGTTATGGTGTCTGGCTTGTTTCATACATGTAGCAACTGGTGGTAATTTTGAGTTGTTCTTTCTTGAACCAACCCAGGGGCAAAAAATAATACTAAGGAACAGAGTAGGGGAAGGTGAAGTGCCTGTGTTCTCAGCGGCTCCTTCTATCATATGGTGCCGGGCTGGTGGTTTGGCTCTTTGAGCCTCTTTGCTTCCTTTGCCTTAATAGAAGCAGGTATGTCAGAGAGAGACATGGGCGACTCCATTTTCAGAGGTTTCACACAACCATTTTGTCTGATGTGATCTGCCTCAGCTAAAGCCCTAGATTTTATTCTCTCAGGTTGAGACAAACCCACAACCCCAAAGCAGTTTTTACACATCATCCGGATTGGCTCAGGGCTTGGCCAGAAGGGAGTGTGTTATCTAGAGCCAAGCTTTAACATTCTCACTGGAACTTGAAACCACTCAAGTTCAAATATATCCCCTGAGCCAACTCTGACTATCTGGCTAATGTAATGGTAACACTTAACAAATATCACAAGATAGGGCATATAACTGCTCTGAGGAGATAAATGGATGAAGGGCAGGAGAAGATCCTGGTTATTTGTTGCATCATTTTACCTTTAAAGTCAGTGGAATGGTTGTAGGGGGAATGGAAGTCATTTCCAGGACAGCTGCCTCAAGTTGTCGCTAATTTTTCTGAAGAAGTCAGAACATTTATGTTTAGAAGCTTGTAGATCTCAACAAATACCAAACTAAACTTTGAATTAAAAAAAAAAAATTCCCCTTGTTCAATGTTTTAATATGTGTCATCAGCAGCAGGAAAAATGTTGACTTATTATGGGAGATAATGTGATGGATATCTGCTGTCTTTGGCTCGATTTGGGAAAGAATGCCTTTAAAGTCAAACAAGGCCTAACACTTTGCCTCTCTGATGTTTCTTCGTTTGCCTCTTAAAAAAGGTTAGTCGTGCAGTACAAACAAATTTAGTGAAACTTATATGGCAAAAATCTGACACATACATATTAAAAGAAGGAAATAAACACAAATCCAACTATTTATGGTTGCAATTGAAACTAGTCCAGTTACTCAGGATTGAACTTCTATTCCCTTGAGAAGGTAATATGGATTACCAAAGATGAAAACGTGATGAATGGGGACATGGCTTTTATTTCTGTGACCATGACTATTAAGAAAACAAGCATAAATACACAAACATTCATACATACGTGCACTTCTGTATATTTACGCCATACATCTTTCTTCCAATTATTGCATATTGAAAACACTAAAAGAAGAAATTCAGAATGGAGAATGTAATTGACAAAATTGGACCCTTTTCATCAAGAGGAACAAAGACATCTTTCTAGCCCTGCTACAAGGCTCTGAGCAAGTTGTCCTCGTCCTTCTTGGACTGCATTTTTCCACCGACACCCCTTCCCTGCAGAAGGGGGACCTTATGAGGATTACCAGGACAATGCTAGCAAACATATGTAGAGCTCGCTGGTAGGAGGCAGCCCTGGAAATCAAAGCACCATTATGTTTGGCACTTTTGATAATATAAGGTCTACCTAACTTCTCTTATGACTAAAGCTTCCTATACATAAAAACACAAGTATCAGATCTTAGTGCCTGTAAAAATTCCATTGCAAGTTACTGCTCTATATTCATTAGCTGGAAACCTTTGATGTTTTCAATCTACAAAGTTCCTAATCTTTCTGAGAAGTAAACGAAGCACTCATTCCTCTACCGTTTACATTTGGTGCTTTAATTTTGTAATTCCACCTTCACCTTCCCCCTTCCTTCCCACTTTGCAGATCACACAGGTGTCTGGTCAGACCTGTCAGGTGGGTCTCTGTTTGCCTGTCATTTGGGAAGCTGATGGTCTTACCTGGGCATGGCTGATTGCACAAAGCGGAACAGGGGTTAGTTTGAATTGCAGGTGTGAGCAATCAGTGTAGATCAGCACTAATCCGCCAGATATTAGCGCCGCCAAGCTGCTGCAGACACTGCAGAAAGAGCCAAATGCTGAGTGTGACTGTTGGTGTCTGTGAGTGTAGCCAATGGTTTCCAGTGTTGAGGGACTTTGTGTTTGCAGAGTATGGTCTCCCTGACTCTTACAATGACATTTCCTTATTGAGGCCCCATCCCATTCATGGCTGTATTAAAAATCATGGTGATACACCAAAAAAAAAAAAAAAAAAAAAAAAAAAATCATGGTGATAGGAGACAAATAAGAAACGGATCACATCTTTGGGTAATTTCTAACCCAAGAGAGAGACAATGGCACACAGTTTCACCATAAGAGCTCAGGCTATAGAATTCGGGGTTCAAATACCCATTGCGTCCTTTATTGTCTGTTTGACCTTGGGTAAGTTTCTTGTTCTCACTGAACTTCATTTCCTCATGTACAAAATAAGGATAATGCTTACTTGGAAGAGTTATTGTCTCTGTCACATAGTAGGTGCCAAATGCATGTTAATTGTTGTTATTGGTATATTTTACTATTATCATTAGAATGTGGTAAAAACAACAACAACAACATAAACATCTGGTGGTACATGTGGAGTGAGAACAGGAAGACACCACTCCTGTGTGGGAAGCCAAGGAAGATTTCAGGAAGAGTGGGATGTGAGGAACCTGAGCCTTGAAGATTCAGACAGGATCACAAGGAAGGGCGTTAACAAAGGCTACTGGTGGGTCAGTTCTGGGACCAGTAACAAGTTCATTTGGATCAGTGCGACAGAGATAAAGGCCCAAAGGGTCCAGTTTGTCAAGGACTGGGCTCTTAAGGGGTTTGTCTTTTCAAAACAAATTCTGAGATATGAGACCTCCAGCAGCCATTTGTCAAAAGGTTTCATTGTAAATACAACCACCGTGATTCACCTGTCGTGCAGAGAGCCTGGGCTCATGGGAGGCACAGTTTCCCTTCTCGCCAGTGACTTTGACTGACTACACGTGCATTCCTCAGCCAAAGGATGTATTAGAAGTAACTGCTACATCTGGAAGTATTTGCCTTTGATGATTTTAATACTCTGAATGTGGGGGGAGAAGTTTGCCCTTGGGATGCTCTAGTGTATTTACGCTTCATGTAAAAATATGGGGCCATAAACCTGTGAGGTCCAGGAAGCCAAAGACAGCTTCAGACTGAGATACACATTATGAGGTGATGGATGTTAACCCAACTCATTGTGGTGATCATTTTATAGTACATGTAAATCAAGCCATTAAAGTTCTACAGGGCCGTATGTTAATTATGTCGCAACAGAACCAAAAACGACATAAAGACTGAGATATGCATAAAGGTGACTCGTGAGCAGAATGATTGGTCACAGTGTCAGGTGGAAAGCAATAGATAAAGTCAGGAAATCTCTGTCACTTATTAATGGGGATATTCTGGGGTAAGTCAACCCACCTTCCAGAGCTTCCATTGCATAAAGTTAGACTGTCACATTGGTCATCAATTTTTATCCTAGGTCTTTCTTAGGCAGAAGCAAAAGCCCTTTTACACAAATAAATCCCATGCAGAAGAACAATACATAAGTACTATAAGAGCAGAGCAGCTCTGGCTGGTGGGTGCAGGGCCCTCAGAGTACTCTCCATCAGGGTACTGTCAGAATCAGGCAATGAAGGATCCCTATGTCTCTTTGGGGCATGGCGTATAAGCTGATGGACTGTGGGATCACTGAGACTCCTTATACTTCCAGCGAGCTGCCAACCTCCCATCATTTAAATGCACATGGAAGCAGAGGGTTTGAAGTTTTCAACTTTTCCACTAACTTGACTCATAAACCCATAAACTCATAAACCCATAATAAGCCTCCCTTTAAGCAGATTGCATAATATTTACATGTACAGTGGTTTTCATTCACAAGACATATTTCATTTTATCCACGAAAGCCAGATCACCAGCACCAAGTGCCCTGATAAGAAGGGCATTGAAGAATTATATCTCCTTGTGAGTTAGAGATATTCTCATTCAGATGGGAAGTTGTCTTTGTTAGGAAGGATACCCAAGTGTTTGCAGTGAAAATCTTGCCTGGCATTGAAATAGAGGTGAGGAAACTTAAGGAAGAGATTTTTCTCAGCAGCAGAAGAGGCATCCCCTGGATTTGGTTGATGCTTGTCTACTATTTACTTGCCAAGCGAGATGGTTGTACAGAAGGGCAAATGCTCTGTCCCCTGGCCAAAAAGGCAAGTGGCTGAAAGACACTGACATCTTAACCCTTCAAAAGTTTCCCAATCCACTCCTGCCACTGTTAGAGCCGTCAGTCCTCAGCTGGAGTAGATGATGACTTAAACCTTGGGTTTTATGGACCTGCTAGCACTGTTATCCCCTAGCAGCAGAGCTTCAGGGGGAAGAAAGTTGTCGAGTGTATCGATAGTGTCTCTAATGCTGCAAAAACTTGGACTGCACCATAAGCAGGATAATTAGGCACACACCTGAGAATTAATGCATCATAGAGAGAAATCATATCCGATACTCAGTCACCAACTGCTGTCATAGAATACCCGTGATCAGTTGGCCTGTTCCATCTCAGAGGAGCACCTGTATAGACCAGAGGATTTCTGTGACCTTCCTGAGCCACTTAAACACCTTTGCAGCTGGGGAGCTTCTGTGGCTAGCAAAGGGGTGTCACATTCCCCTCTGTGCCTCATTTCCGTCATGTATTCAATGAGTAGATTTTATCCTAGAAGCTTTTATCTTAAGAAAGTTCCAGGTTCATCAGTAATTCCTTGAGAGTTATGCTTGAAATTCTATGCTAATTTCAAGTTCTATACTAATATTGAATTACTATGCTAATTTTTTCATGCATCTAAGTGCACATGATTACATAAAACAAAGAAGCAAGCCCCACCAAACAGAAAAGGCAATAGCAAGCTAAATTCTCTGTGTTGGTTCCACCACAAGGAATAACTGGATAGCTACATTATTCCTGCTGTGTAAGGATATTCTGATTCAAGCCTTAACACTTGGGAAAGGCCTTTAACCTCTCCAACCCTCAATTTCGTCTTCTGTAAAATCATTTTAATAAAACCCACCTTGCACAGTGGTTATGAGAAATAGAAAGTATATTTTTTACCTTCCTAGCATAGTGCCTGGCTCATAGGAAGTGGTAAGTGGTAATTTATTATTGTCATTTTAGTCTCTACTTGTTAATCAATTGATCCTATTGATAATTGTGTCTGAACCATGAACTCATTAAATACAAACTACTTATCTTAAATTCTCTGAAAGATTGATCTTGTCTAGGACTGGGTATTAGAGAGTTGTGTCCATACCAAGAGCACACATGAGAGGTGGCCCACAGTCAACCATCTATAATGATAATCAACATTCTGTAATTCAAATTCTGTAATGAATTTATTATAAATTTTAAACAAGTACTAAATACATTACTATAATAAATAGTTTAAGATGCTCCTGAGGCATGGTTAAGTCTTTTTGGCGGCAATTCCAATATAATTTGGTTCAGACCAATTCTTAAAACACATGGGATTAATATTAAATAAACACATTGGCAAAGTGATAGGAGTTAAGTCACTTTCCAGCCCTGCTAGCTTAGTGCTAATGTGGACAAAGCTTAAATGGCTAATTCTACCTAGAAAGGAAAGTCTGAAGAGCTATCTCCTCTCTATTCTTTTGACCCCTTTGCTAGTTAGGGTGTTTTTCTTAGCTTGTGTGGAAAAAAAAATACCCCCCAAAAGATTGCTAGGTATTTCTTTCCTTCGGTTTACTGTTTCAGCCAAAGTATAAGACCTTACTTAGATGACTAGCAATTAAGGAATTTTTGTGGTTTCTTTCCTGATCTAACTGCTTACTTCTGAAGAAAGCAATTCTGACAAGTTTGTGTTAACTTGGATCGGACCAAAACTGTAGAGCCAACAACATTTTTGAAAGATTTAGATAGAAAAGTCAGGCTGGAATTTTAACAGTAACATCTTTCTTAATGTTGCTTTTTCTAGATCACATGGACTTTATTTTTTCTCCTTGGATACTGATTTTTGTAGAAAGAAACCATTTCCTTTGCATTAACCTAATATTTTAATAACATTGGCGACCTGCAGATGAACTAGGAGTAAGATGACTAAAAAATCAGTGGTGGTAATTCCACTTACAAGAATACTTTGAGTTAATAAAACCCTTCACTTATAAACATTTCAACACTGTTTTTATAAATTCGATCTCATTGCTTTGTAAACAGTAGTTGAATATGGATTTAAGTTTTAGCTCTTTTTCAAAGCATTATTATAAGGAAGAAAACGTATTTAAAAATCCATTTTCTAGGAGGAGAAGCTCAGAGACATCACATGCAGTGTCAAGACGCAGAGCTGCATCTTCCTGATAATTTGTCATGCCAGGGAGTTGTGATGTCAGATGAGGCATGCATCAGCAGCTCAAGAATACCCCAAGGACCAGATACATTCATGTCTCTGTTTGCTGTAGGTGCATTGGCTGCATGCCAGGAGACTTTACCTACAGTTGCAAGAAGACTGCTGGCAACTCCTAGGGTTATTTGCTGCCTGGTTGACAACAGCAGATGAATGGCCACTTTTGCTTCTGTATTCCCTACAGAGGTTCTAAGGTCACTGTTACTGGACTGGCTTGGCTACAGTTTAGGGAGGCTCAAGCACTATGGCCATTGGCTAGCAGAATGCAGGCTGCTCATTGGCCTAGTTAGAGTCATGGGCTTTATATCTGGGGTACTGGGGAAGAGTCAGCATCACCAAGAACACATGGTCCAAGATTGGTGGTGGGGGTGGGTGCAGATGGAGGAGAAATGTCCATGAGATTGGTTCCCACTCCACATAGCCAGGCTTTGAGAAATACTGTTGCAGGTGAAATTGGGTGAGAGTGTATGGAGAGGGGATAAGAGAGTGAAGGTACTGGGAGCTTTGGAGCAGGAATATGACTAAGTCAAAATGGCAATTTAGGCATTTAATAATTATGATGATAATGATAATATCTTGCGTGACTGGTGCTTTTATATTTTCTAAAGGGCCTTCACTTACCTGATTCAGATTTCAACATTTGGTATACTTTTTACTGTATTATCATTTACAGTGTAAGTTATCATTACATCAACGTCATCAAAGCAGATTACTCATTTTGAAGGCATTCCTAAGTCGTTCACAGAATATTGATTAAATGCTTGCTATATGCCAGGCATCATGTTAGATGTTAGCATTCAGAGAATGTATTAAGAGGTAGTAACAAACAAGCCACTATTTTGAGTCATTAGCTAAATGAGAGCACAGGGTGGCACAATAGTAATCTAGTCTTGAAACAGATAGAGGAGCTGTCAGGGAAGACTTGTGGAATAGATAATATCTCAACTGAAATTGTAAAGATAAGCAGGGGTAAAGCAGATGAAAGGATGGAAGGCCAAGAGTCGGAGAGACAGAGTAAAACCTCCCAACAGATGAAACAGCATGTACAAAGGTCCTGGAGTGTGAGCATGGCACTTAGGAAAACTACACAGAGTTGAATATGGTTGGAACACTAGAATGTTCAGCAGTGGAGATGAAGGAAGCTGGAGGGATTGCCCGGGGGCACACCATGAAGTATCTGAATGTTTTGAGCTTCACCCAAGATAATACAGGGACATGGAAAGGTTTTAGAAAGGTCATTCAGCTTGTAGAATGGAAAATGGATGGGAACAGGAGGGGACAAACAGCCTGTTATGACTGCTTTAGTCCCTGAGGAGTGAAGTGATGATGGCTTAAATTATGCCAGTATCAGAGGAATGAAAATAAGTATTTTGATTTGTGTGATATAAATTGCAGACTTATAAACCATTATTTATTTTATTTTTTAAAAGATTTTATTTATTTATTTGAGAGAGAGAGAGCATGAGCAGGGGTGAGGGAGAAGCAGAGTCCCTGCTAAGCAGAGAGCCAGATATGGAGCTCAATCCCAGGACTCTGAGAACATGACCTGAGCTGAAGACAGACGCTTAACAGACCAAGCTACCCAGGTGCCCCTACAAAACGTTATATTCAATATATATTATATATATATATATATATGAATATATAATATTCATATATATATATATAATTATATATAATATATATATGAATATATAATATATATTCAAGAAATAATAAGTGGTCAGATCGGAACTTTTTTTTTAAAGATTTTATTTATTTATTTGACAGACAGAGATCACAAGTAGTCAGGGAGGCAGGCAGAGAGAGAGAGAGGAGGAAGCAGGCTCCCTGCCAAGCAGAGAGCCCGATGCGGGGCTCGATACCAGGACCTTGAGATCATGACCTGAGCCGAAGGCAGAGGCTTAACCCACTGAGCCACCCAGGCGCCCCCAGATCAGAACTTTTAATTTTATCTTTTCATTCAAGCTTCTCTTAAAGCAAATTCCCTGGGACCTCCTTCAT
The DNA here is from genome assembly GCA_004024625.1 of Mellivora capensis. NCBI lineage: Eukaryota > Metazoa > Chordata > Mammalia > Carnivora > Mustelidae > Mellivora > Mellivora capensis. Next base: position 16,785 of record PISX010022743.1, read on the forward strand.
TCAGCAAGCATTTACTAAGCACCTGCTACAAGCCAGATATTCTAACTCTCCAGGTGGCATTCTTGTCATTTTAAGTTGTTTAAAATACGTACATTTGCATCTTTTAGATATATCACAAAGTCAGTTTCTATCCTGCTTTACTTCATTTCAGATTGGTCTAAATTTATATTTTGAGTGTAAGAGAAAGGGTTTTCAAAGAGGGCTGTGGGATAACCTGTTTTTTTAGCATCTTTTCCTAAGCTAACATATCTTGCTTATTTTTCTGATGATATCTGGGAAAAAGGTAAAGAAGTGTATTGAACAGATTACTTAATAATCTTTATTTATTTATAAAACACTTATAATCACTTTATAAAACTAATTGCTACAGAAAAATCACACAGAAATCACTCCCAATGCATTTTGTGGGGCTTGCTTGAATTTCAAAATTAGGACAATTCTATATGCCAACAGATGCAAATGAGGAAAGGTATTTAGCTCCTGCAGGGAATAAAAGGATTTAGGCAAACATGCAGGATGTGTTTACTAATTAATTCAGCTAAATTTTGATGATGTCCGATGCTTGAAAACATTCTATTTACTCACGGAATTAAAAGTCTCTACACTCCTTCATTATCAGCAGGCTGGTATATTCCTCACCCACATATCAGTCCCTCTAGTAATCTCTAGGCTGTTGCAATGCTTTACAACTTGGGCTGATAAAGGCAATTCTAATTTAGTGCTCATGTTAATTATCAGTAATATTAAATGAATATATTGGAACTATTTACATGTGTCATTCATAGTTGCTGTATTCTAAGGAAAATGATTATAATTGTTCTTATTAGTTATCATATTTCATGCTTCTGCAAAGAAATTTTTCTTTTCCTTTTTTTTTTTTTTTTTTGTTTTGTTTTGGGAATATCTTAATGAGGAAAAAGGCTTAGAATATTTTGAAATGTTCACAAGGCACCAAATAGCACTTTCTAACTCATTAGTCCAATTTTATTGGAAAATTCCTTTGTGTTATTTTATTTGTTTCTGAGTTTGTGTAAACCAGATTAAAAAGGAAAAATGGGGCAGCCAGTCAATTTTCTTTAACTGATAACTGGCAAAGAGATTAGAATACAGGATGAAAAACAGAATACCTCCGAGATTTGAAAAAGTTTACATTTCTCTGCATTTTGCTCTTAGTTTTGTCAGAAATTGAAATATGAAAACACGTCGTTCCCTAAATATTACCCAATTAGAATCCTGACTCATAGTAAACCTGAGGATAACTTGTTTTGATAGTACCTTTTCCCTAAGCCATAGCGTTTCACTCTACCCTCTATTGAATAAAAACTTACAATTTCTAGTATGTGATTACCTGCCTGGTATAGATATCTGATTAAATTTCAAAGTTGATTCAATATTCTGAACTTTGCTATGACAATAAAAGCTGCCAGATGTTCACTTGAATTGACTTATATAGAATAAAATTTGTTATTTAGTGCAATTGGGGGAATGAGGTGTTCCAAAAAATGGATTGTTTCCAAATAGCTGAAGTTCAAATCTTTAAATTGTTTTTCACCCCCAGCACTCCTATTTATCATTCAAGGCTCAGCTCAACATTGCCTTTTCTGGAAAGCTTTCCCTAATCTCTCTGCCAGCCACAGTCAGAGTTTATGCTTCCTTTTTTGTATCGACACTCCATTTGGTATTATAAGCATTTCTTTTACTCATCTGCCCTTATCAGCCTCCTTTCTCTTCCCCCTTGGTTGACTGTAAATTCCCTGTGATTTGGGACTCAGTCCTGCTCATCTTTGTACTTCCAAGGCCTTAAGCTATGTCTCATACGTAGCAGGTAGATTCTTACCACATGATGGAAGCCATTTGAGAATAGAGGGTACATATCGCCACCTTCATAAATAAAATTTATGAAAAAAAAATAAAATTTGTGATGACTTAGACTTATCACTACAGGCCAAAAATGTTTATAAACCCTCCAGATATGTGTCTGTCAGTCTGTACCCAGCTGAGCTGTCTAGGGTTTGTGTGCCCTCTATAAGCTCCTGGTATGAGGTGGGTTCTTGGTGCCAGATCTCTAGAATGACTGCAGAATTCCGGAGGTCCTGAGCTGATTCCTAACAGCAGGGGGTCCACTCTTCAATGCTTTAATTGACCTTCACCTCTGTGTTGTGTTGGTCTCAGCCTTTTGATAGTGATGCTATGGCTAGGAATGCCAGAGGCACTTGCCAGCCCTGTGTTACTGGTAGTGAGCCCCCACAGGTGTGTTTCTCACAGGCCCTTGTGATTGCAGGATGCAACCACATGTCAGCAAAAACCAGCAGGGAACTTTTAGGAATAAAATTTATTATTCACAGGTCCTGGAAGGTTTAAGGCACACACAAGGGCCACAAGTAAAGTCTGGGGTAGAGAAAGAGAGGAAGCTTGGCCCCAGGGCTCTGTCTTTATCAGAGCCCCGGGGTGGGGGGGGAGGGGTAGTAGTCTAGGATTTCACAGGTACACGCTCTTGGCTAGTTCAAAGCATGAGTGGGAACTAGGGCACCAGAAGGGAGAAGCAGGGTCACTCAAGTGGTCAGTCAGTTATCTAGGTTACTGAAGGAGGTTTCTGAAGGGCTCTCTGAAGGAGGGAACATCACAGGTGGGGGCAGGCTCATTCTTTACCTGGTTATTTTGTTAGTAGCTTTGTCAAATAGCTAGGAATATGTTTATTCAACATGGAAGTCATTTGAATTGGAAGCCTCCACGATCAAAAGCTTAAAGTCACTTCTAACGGTCCCTTTGTCTCTTTCTTCTCTTCTCTTTAGTTTAACCAATTGTTGGCTCTTGAGCCAACTGTCCTGGTTTTCAGAGGAATCACCATCCTTTCCTCACAATGTATATGTAAACCAAGGCTCCTATTCCATCTTATGGGATATTTTGGCTAGTTTCATTGTTATTTGTTTTTCAAATTTTCAGTTATTTGTTTTCTTTTCTTCTCTCCTGACAGAAAAAACCCTAATTAAAAATCAAACAGCCAAGAAAACCAAAGAAACAACCAAAAACTCTAGACTTAATTTCATTCTGAATGTTTCAGCTGAATATTTAATGTTTATAGGAAACTGCTTTCTAGATGAGAGATGTGACTATAATTGATTCCCATCTCAAATGATTCCTTAAAATTTAATTTTGTGTCTAACAGAAAAATATGTGCAATCAACTTGGTGAATGAAAAATAGAATATTGTAAAGGTATGAGATTGATTTCAAGTAATTCTATCAATTTTTTGCTTGGATGAGATCTTTGTCCATTTCCTTTAAATTCTTTCAAGATTCTCAATTGTCTCTATTTTAATATCTCATAATTTTTTAAAAAGATTTTATTTATTTATTTGACAGAGAGAGAGATAGATCACAAGTAGGCGGGGGTGGGGGGAGGGGAAGCAGGCTCCCCGCTGAGCAGAGAGCCTGATGAGGGGCTCGATCTCAGAACCCTGAGATCATGACCTGAGCCGAAGGCAGAGGCTTAACCCACTGAGCCACCCAGGCACCCCTAGTATCTCATAATTTTTACACCAGAACATGTTTTGGATAGTTAGCCCAAATATTTCTTAAGTGATTTGCCTCTTCTTTATTGCATGATTCTCAGCGAAAACACAAATTCTTCATTTACTACAAATCTAGTGCGTCCCTTCAAAAACTTAATGACTCCTCTAGTCTATAATTGTTTGAGCCAAAAAACTCAGGAGTTTTTAGCATTTGCTTTTAGGACTTTTAGGACTTATATAGAAACCTGCTAATTTTTCCTCTTAATTGTCACTTCTTTCCAAGATGCATGTTAGAGCAGTATTTCTTCAAATAAGACCCTTCAACCACTTGCATCAGAATCAGACTTATTCAATAGTATTTACCGTAATGGAAAAGTACCCCAAAATTGCACTCCTCATACTCATTTATCCAGTATCTCACTTTGTATAAAAGTGAAAGTAACAGCAAAGTGAGTATTCTATTAATAACTACAATTAGATTGTGGTCCACTCTGAGTCCCTGATTTCCCCCTCCTGCCTGTTCAAAGCCAGCCTGTTTCATTATGCCCTTGCCCACATATCCACCTGACTTCTTCCGCCACTTCTTTCAAGTCTCTGCCCACATATCACCTTATTTGAGGGGGCTCTCCTGTCTAAAGTACCACCCTTCCATCACTATTTATTGCCTTGTATTGCCTGACTTTTTTCAAGACATGTATACTATGTGTCATTATATTACAGACTTACTTGTTTATACTTCTGTTATCTGTATTATTCCTGTCTGTGTTACTCTACTGCAAGCACCCTTCTAGTTCACAACTGTCCAGAATCTAGAGCAGGACAAGCAGTTATTTGTTTGTTTTAAGATTTATTTATTTATTTATTTATTTGACAGACAGAGAGATCACAAGTAGGCAGAGAGGCAGGCAGAGAGAGAGGAGGAAGCAGGCTCCCGCTGAGCGAAGAGCCCGATGTAGGGCTCGATCCCATGACCTGAGCCGAAGGCGTAGGCTTTAACCCACTGAGCCACCCAGGCGCCCAAGCACTTATTTGTTGAATGTATGAATTAAATCCAGGCCCCTTCGTCATACAATACTTTAGTGTAACTATGGCTGAGAGTTTGAAAGAAACCATTTTGAAAACGTTCCATGATCTAAAATGACAATGAGATGACTCAGCTTTGGGTGATCATTTAAAATAACATGTTAACCTTTCCTTTCTTGTTTGGAAGTGTTTCCTTAAGTCTGATCAGCTTTGTTCTCTTACTGAGACTCCTCTCTTTACATCAGCTGAGTCTCTCAGCTAGGCCCTCTGCCAATCTAGCTCCAAATCTAAATTATAGCACAGTTCTAATTGTTTTTATTACTTGGTCTCACTGGGAATCTGGATATAAGTTACCCACAGAATTCCTTCTAACACATTTCTTGATCTTTTTTTCTAATTTTATAAGTGACATGTATTTTGGACATGTATAGTCATATTTTTATTCTCTGAGTAGCAAGAAAATATGTTAAATTGGTATTAGGGATATTAAAAGCTCTTTTTTCTTAGTTTGGCATTATTAGCCATGCTTATGTGGGTAGTTGAATAATTATGCCCAGAATTTAGTATATGCATTAAATATGATAGAGTTCACCAGGAAATGTAAAAATAGAATAAAATACAACACTTTACTTGCAGATTGGAGGTGAGGTGATTGGTATGTTAATTAAAGGTGACCTCAGCACTCTTAATATTAACCTCCTGATTTTCTCCAGTGTTTCAGGTAGAAAAAAAATTATTCTTCAATATTCCTAAGAATAAGATTGGATAAAGGACACAAATGAAGTCCAGACCAAGTACAAAAACATGAGCTCCTTCTTCTGGCTGCTCAACTAATGCAGACTTAGTCTGGGGATGAGATAACTATCTCAACAGCCATTCCATCGCTCAGACTTCAAATTATAGTAATTATGACAATTTGTGCCAATAGCCATGAGGTGGGATTTTTGATGTGGTTAAAAATAACATCTGTAAAACCCAATAAAAATTACATTTTGCTAATTTTCTGATAAGATACTGTTTTAACTATACTGTGTCTTCTGCCGCTGCCAGTTTTCAATTAGAGCATTCCTTTAAAAAAAATTTTTTTTAACCCATTTTGTCTCCTGGATCCAATTCCATCCTCAGCAGTGCATTTGTTTTAATGCTCTTAATTAATTGTTTTGTGTGAATTTTGCCTTTCAAACTGATACTAATCTTTGAGACTTTATTAACTTGCTGATTGCTAAATCTTGATACAAAAAGACCAAGAGCAGGATTCAGCTTATTCTTTCTGGCTTAGACAACAGAATACCCATGGAGGCCTGCTCAGCCAAGTCAATGCCGAAAAGGCCGATGATACGGTGGATAATGGGCCTACTAAGACAGTTGGGGCTGCAGTTCTGTCCCTATGTTGGAAATTGCTATCTTACCCAAGGGACATAGTCATTGGTGAGAGCTCACGAGAAGTTCCCCTCAAGTGCATTGTAACAGTGCGTTGTGTGTCTTCCTATGCTGTGTTTCCTTGAATCCCTTTCCTCTTGGTCAATTTTTGAGAAACCACTTATATATTTTCTCATCTTCTTATTGCATAGATACAAAATCGAGGGTCTGAGAGCTCAAGTGGCCTGGCCCAGCTTGCTCATTTGGAAATGAATACCAAAGTCAGGGCCAGCACAGGGGCCTTTAGATTCTCCTTCCACTATTCTTTCAATCAAATCGTGTGGTTTTTAAGCCAGTATAAATGTGTGTGGGTAGGACGTACCCCTGCTTCCTCAGAAATCATTCCCTTTTATCTTTGCCCTTATGTTTACTCTTTCTACACAAACAAATGAAACTCTTCCTTGATCCAGAACCTCCTCCAGCCACCACCTCAGCCCTTTCCTTCCCTTGCCTTTCTTTTCCTCCACATCTACACTTTTTACAAGGATCGGCTACTCTCCTTGACTCCGTGTTCTCATACTCACTCAACAACATGCCACTACTCAATTGAGGCTAGTTGGTAACAATATTTCTCAATTCCAATCTTTCTTCTCCATTTCTATCTTAATTGCTCTGTTTCTGGCTCTTACCATCTCTCTGATCAAGTGGGAATTGGGTAAGACAGGAAACGGGAGTATATTCACTCACCCATTCACCAACTGCTGAGGCCATTACAATTAGCAAGACGAACATGGTTCTTGTCCTCACAGAGCTTCCAATTATCTTGGGCCTCTCCTTTCTGAGACGAGTGATTATACTTCCTTTTCAGTATCTTCGATTTTCTCCTCTGCTTCAAGTATGCACATATAATCCTCTCACTCCAATAGGAAAATTTCATTTTACTATAAAGATCAGAGGTCAATAATTGTATTCTTTTTTATTTATTAACTTCTGAAATACAACAGCTAAAATTGTAGCCTAGTTAAGTATCAAAACGCAAATCATATTCTCTACCAGTATTTTTGACCCCTAAGATTGGTGAGCGTGTGTTTATGTGCACATATGTGTGTATGGTCAGAGTTTCCATGTAATAGTTCACGTGATATTTCTTTAGTTGATATTTATCTATGGAGACATTTTCTTACTTTGCCATTATTGACTACTCTCAAATGCTCAAAGGTGTATTTTTTAAAAAAATCAATATTCAGAGATTCACCTTTCTATTCACTTTTCCCCCACTTGCAATAGGTAATCTCTTGCTGACTGGGAAAAACATAGATTTTAATAGATTGCATTATCATCTAATTCCTCAGTAATCCTTTTCTGTTAACTAATCCATTCCTTTTGTTATTTTAAGCTTTCTCATTGGCAATGACTAGACATTTCCTGTTTATTTTAGTTTAAGTCCAAAATACAAATAGTTTCTTTGGAATGACCCAATATTTTATTATTGTTTTATTTCATTTATGCTTTTGCTCACTATTCTTAGAGCTTGAAGATTCAGATATGCTAAGAAATTAGCCCTTCCTTAAGGTTTAGATGGCTCCTTAGGGAACCTGTCTCTGTCTGTGCCTGGCAGAGGAATGAATATGACATGAACAGTTCTGGTAGTCTTAGGAACCACCAGAGCCCTAACAGATCCTTCCATATGAATCATGAAGGTATCTAGAAAGAAATAGCCATCTTCAATTATTATCTCACTGGCCTGCCACACACAGAGATTTGATTTGTGGTGGGAGTGAAAATGAGCCATCGTTTTTCAATCTCATTCAAGTTCTAGGTCACCTGAAATCTTTCAGGAGTAGAGTTTAGGGGATGGAAGGAGTCAGTGAAGAACAGTGGGAAGAGAGGGCTTAGAGATTCATTCCATTTCCCAAACATTTACTCAGGGAACCTAGACTTAAGGGGCAGCTAGACCACAGAGCTCTTGAGGGTAGGGGTCAGGTCTGTTTGTTTATTGTCACATCCTTTCACTTGATGAACACTTACCAATGAGAGTGGTTTCAGGTTAACATTTTTGTTGCATTGTTTTGTGTTGCAAAGTCAATGGGAAATGAAAATGAAGACGATCGTGATCTATACTTTCATGACGTTTGGTTGAGCAGAGCTGAGATGATGGCTAGAGAAGCTGCGGAATCAGATGAGGTGTATTTTTGGTGGCGTGGGAGGTTGGAAGCATCTTAAACATGTTTGTAAGAGTAGCAAAGAAGTAGAAGAGAGGCTGAAGATAAGGAAGGAATGCTGATAGATTAAGATCCAGGAGGTACAACATCCACACACCTTAAAAAACCCATGAGTCTCTTTCTCAGAGTATAAGAGCATCAGACTTCAGAATCTTTTGACTCTCATAGGAAAGTCTTTTCTCTTGCTTTTATTTCTCAAAACTTCCTATTGTAAAATTCCTAATTCTGGAAAAATGAAACTAATGGAAAAGAGAATTCCACCAAAAGCACCAAACAGAATAAATAAATAGGTCGATGTGCATATATACATATATTAATTTTATATGAACATATAATACATATAAATTATATATGTGTGAATTACAGAGAAATTTATATTATACATAAAATATGCATCTATTAACATGAATATCTCTAGGCAGAGATACATACTGAAATATGATGTCTGTATTTTGTTTAAAATAATCTAGGTTGGGAGAGATCGAAAAAGGCATAGATAAAATAAGATTGACCATGAGAACTCTCCATGTTTGTATATATTTGACATTTTATGTAATAAAACATTTTTTTATAAAGCACTAAAGGGTTGCAAAAGTCAAATGTCCATTATTCATTCACTCCTTGAGTTATATTTTTAAGATATCCATGTTTTCCTGAAGAAAGTAAGTCATGTTAGCTTGTAAGACCTTGCCTAGTCTATAAAGATAGTTAATTGAGGGTTTTGGTATCTTTGGTAAAAATTGTACCAAGTGACTTAAAAAATTCTCAATCCCTTTAATTTGGTGATCTCATAGGCAACAGATTTACCAGTTTTAATTGTTTAATTATTAGTGACATCGAACATCTCCCACATATGCTTGTTGGCTATTTGTACTTCTTCTGCAGTCGGCTCTTTTATATTCTTTGCCAATCATGTTAGTTTCCTGTGGCTGCTCTAACAAATGACCACAAATCCGGTGACTTAAAACAATAGAAATTTATTTTCTCTCAGTTTTGGAGGCCAGAAGGTAAAGTCAGTATCACTGGACAGAAACCAAGGTGTCAGTGGGGCCGCACTCCTTATGGAGACTCTCCTCACCATCTCCAGCTTCTGCTGGCTGTCAGTATTCCTTGGCTTGTCTTTAAGTATTACTTCAGTCTTTAAGGTTAGCATCTTCAAATCTCTCTCTGCTCTGTCTTCACATGATATTCTCCTCTGTGCCTACAAAATTCCTCTGCCTTCTTCGTATAAGGATACATCTGATCAAATTTAGGGTCTACTCAGATAACCCAAAATAATCTTCTTATTTCAAGATTCTTAATTTAATCATACTTTCTGAGAGCTCCCCACATCTCCCACCCACCAAATAAAGTAACATTCACAGGTTCTAGAGATTAACCTGTGGATATCCTTGGGGGGCTATTTTTCAGTCTGCCACACTCATTTTTATATTGCCTTTTTTAAATAAGTTTTTTTATTTTAGAATAATTTTAGATTTAGAGAAATGTTGCAAACATAGTACAGAATGTTCCCATATATCTCTACCCCAGCTTCCCTAGGATGATTTTTTGAATGTTTTCTTTCTTAAAAATTTTGTTTTGGGGGGTGCCTGGGTGGCTCAGTGAGTTAAAGCTTCTGCCTTCCACCCAGGTCATGATCTCAGGGTCCTGGGATCGAGCCCTGCATCAGGCTCTCTGCTCAGCAGGGAGCCTGCTCCCCCCACCTCTCTGCCTGCCTCTCTGCCTACTTGTGATCTCTGTCTGTCAAATAAATAAATAAAATCTTCAAAAAATTTTTTGTTTTTGCATTTTAGGTGTTCATAAGACTGGGTATAGTGTTTGTTTTTAAAGTAAAATGTGTTGAATAAAGCCTATGTAGTACTTTTCTTGTTTAAAATGTGATCCCCATTATCTATATCCTAATGTTCCAAAGAAAGAAGGAGGAAAAAGACCATGATTCTGGTTAGCAAATGAGCTGATTAATACAAGCATGGGTTGGGGCTCCCGGGTGATTCTGTCAGTTGAGTGTCCCACTCTTGGTTTTGGCTCAGGTCATAATCTCCGGGTCGTGAGATTGAATCCTGTGTTGGGTTCCATGCTCAGCATTGGGTCTGCTTAGGATTCTCTCCCTCTCCCTCTGCCCCTCCTCTCATGTTCTTTCTCTCTCAGTGAATAAATTTTAAAAATGCATAAATAAAATCTTAAAAAATATATAAGCAGGGTTCACATAGTTCCAGTTGAAGCAATAATTGGAAAGAGTTATGATTGTCAAATGTGGGTAAGACTTCTAGTAATTTTAACATGGTATGCCCAAAATTTATTTTTTACCTTGTTAATATATGTCCATATATATTCTGTTTCATATGTATACTCAAGAACAGTTTGGGATATTTCAAGATTTTTTTATTACAAGAAGAAATTAAAAATAAGTTCATTTTGTGAGTCAGTGTATACTGAGAAAAAAGTACATCTCAGGTACCCCATTTACTAGTCCAATACTAGTATATTAAATTGTATAGTGAATTATACATTTGAACATATTGAATTAAGCATATATTGTTTATCAGAAATTATCCAGTGTGATTTGATCTAGACTTTAAATAATGTCAGTACATCTAGGGAGTTTAGCTAAGTCTGTCTAAATTTTATTTAATGTCAGTCCTTCCGTGGTATGGGAAATCAAGCCACTGGTTTCATGTACATTTTCATTTTATTTCTGAGACCAGATGTTTATCACCATATATGTGACCATAGAGATCTAGGGACTGATTTGATATGATCAAGTAAACAGAGGTAAAATTCAGTCTGAAGACCAGGATTTGTTGATGATAATATTTAACTTCTTAATGACCAGTTAGTTGATATCATGGAGAATCAAGCTGATGCTCTTAAACTGAGTAGCAAAACATCCCATTTTTTACTGGGCCATCCGGAGAGAGCTATTGGTTGAATGGCATTTTATACTATGCACAGAAGACTAATGAGAAAGCAAACATTTTATTAAAGTTTGAGATCTCAGGGCTCCTCAGGCCACCACCATCTTCAGATATTGTTTTCTTAATGGCTTTGGGCCAATTACTTAGCCTCTTTACCTCAGCTTCTCAACTGGTAAAATGGGAACTGTTATAGTGTGATTAATTTATCTCCTAAGGGGGTTGTTTATATTAATTAACTGCTGTTAAGAGCTTTGAAGATGAAAAGTGCTAACTGTTTATGCTATGATTAGCCATGGAATAGTGGAATATGATAACTGCTTCACTAGATAAATGACTAAACCTGATACACACAAACTGTGAAATCTGTGGGAGGAGTTTAGACCCAGGGCAACGAGACAGCTGAGGAACCAACCTCATCAGGGAATATATTAGTCACACTTGAGCTTTGGTTTAAACGGTTTAAACCCACTTCTGAAATACATGTTTAAAATGTCATAACACTGGCACTACATTTTGCTTTCTGAGTGCCTGTTACTGACATTTCTTTCCTGGATGTATTTTCTCCACAAACCCAACTAAATCTTCCCTGATTTGTATTCTAAAAGGCATCGATTAGTTTCAAATATTCTGTACTCATGTACACCCACAGACACATGCAAATTCTGTGGCTGACAGGGGAGAACATTGTGCTTTTTATTTGTATTATTCAAATCAAACCAAACACGCTAGTGGAACATAAACTGCCATTGCTTTGAGCCAATGAATATTTAAGGATATTAATTTACTTCCTTTAATAGTCTTTAAGAAATTTAAAAAATAAACATATGGAACAAAGGAATAAAATGTCACTTTAAGCTTGAGCTCTTGCTGAGGACTGTGTGTTTTGCCGTTGACCGTATCATTACCTACCTCTTTATGAGGTCATACGTTTGCACAGTTCATTAGAATTTTCCTTTGATTTCATGGCAAACCATAAATGCAAAGCTAGGATGTTTCGGTCAATGTTTATTGCATCAGCATATTTATCTCAAAGACATATATTAGAGAAAACTAAAGAGACAATGTCTCTCCAAAGTTCTCTGGATTAGGACTCCTGGTAATACTTTAAAATGATATTTCATTTACGGTATCATTTTGGGAACCTCCTCTAGCATTCTAATGATTCACAGATGATATGTAATACCATTTTGTTTTAAAGCAACTTATTAATTTTAATTAATTAAAATGTATTTCTTGGCTTATTTATGCATATACTGCTTTATTTTAAAAAAGATTTAAAGAAGTCTCCTTTATTAGGGAAAACATCTTTTCTATATTATAATTTAATCCTTAAAGTTTATATCTGGAATAGGATATGGGAAAGTGCAAATTCAAATTAATTCTCATTTTAAAAAGCAACTATTGGAATACAGTACCATAAATTGGAATATTTATGTCCAAGGGGTGTCACAATGGAGTGAAAAGAATACCAAATTTTAAGTCAGAAAACTGAATACATCCTCACCCCAGCACTTTCTCAGCAGTGCAATTTTGACAAATCATCTGCTCTCAGTATTCCTATCTGTAAACTGGAAATAATAGTACCTTCATCATGGATTTACCCAGTGGAAGGAATGACCAATGTTTATGAGAGAGTATCTGGTATCTGGTAGAGACTTTATAACATTTTATTTATTCTTTTTTGGCCAGTAGAATTCAGTACAGAACCCTGCCAAAGAGCCATTATAGATTTTTATCTAAAAGCTCACGTTTGCATCATCTCTGTTTCTGAGAATAGTTTATTCTTGAAAAATTTCCACAACTATAATGTGGCTGGAGCTTTCTTATGCTGAGTCATAATATCCATATTAAAAGCTAATTTGCTTTTAGAATTTAATCTTAAAGGAAAAACAAAACAGATGCATCCCAAACGATTCTTCAAGGGAGAAACCAATGATGTAAAATCTCATAGGGTATTTTGTTATTATTAAAAGAAAAAAGATGTTTTCAGAATGGCCAGTTAAAGATTTGACTATGCGACTTGGGTTTGTCTAACAATTTAAATTTTTACAACTTTATGTGTTCCTGAATTCACCATTTTCAGGCTCCAGCTACTCTTTCAATAAATAAAACCTCAGTCCCTTAGGACAAACGACAAGGAAATCCTCATATAACCTTAAACAGAAGTAGAAGGGAATGGGGAAGTGCTTAAACCTAACAGAGGAAGAAGCCTTTTCAGAATACAAGCCCAAATAAATATTTGAACAGGAATGGTATCTTCATGTGTGAGGTGAAAAATAGTCCGTTTCAGACTGCACAGTTTGGCAGGCAGGCTTGTTGACTTTATCACCTTGGGATCACTGGGGTTTCAGACGCCTTCCCGCAGGTGTCATCCTGAGCATGCGCACCCCTCTGCCCCAGGGCCTGAGGCTGCAGGCTCAGGCCTGTGAGGCACTCCCAGGAACTTCTCCTGGCCCAATCCTCCAGTGCCTGGGCTCCTTTTCTTATCCCGCTTTTGACTCCACGAATCCCTCACCAACGAATGCCATTTTAGTTAGGTCTACTTCACATCCCTGGAAGTCATAACTCTCCGCACAACAGGTAGAAGGGACGATATTTCCATCCCAGGATGTGTTCTGCTTCTCTCGTTTCAGTTTTATGGTGAAACTCCACACATTTGGAAAGTTAAAATTTTTTGAAAGTTTGGATGGCAGACTGTCCTAAAAAGAAGCATAGGCCAGACCAGCCTGGTAAGTAAGGATCTTTGACAAGTTCAGTTTGTTTATGCGATGCCGTGGGCAGGTTCAAATGCCATTTAGGAGGTATCTTAATAACAAGTGTGGACACTGCACAGGTTGTCCTCCTTGTTAGTTGGCATTTAAGAAGCAGGTAGGTTCGAGAGATTATTTCTGAATAATCTCTTGAAGACTCTACTTGGCACACAATAATGAGATGCCCACCCTGAATGGTCCCAGTTCCATGACCTGATGTGATAAATGCCCGAAAGTTAGTTTGAAAAATGTTATACTCTAGTATGAAATAAAAATAAAAACTGTCCCAATGAAAACCATCTGTTGTTTATAAGTATTTTTATGTATTTGCAGTGTTTTCAGAAAATAAATTGTTTGCTTTTCAAAAGTTATTCCATGATGAAATGGTTATGTCACATGTTCTTAGCTCAACTGAGTCAATCATTTTTAGAGATTAATAAAAATCTAATTATTATGACTATTATTTTAAAATGGTGTAGCAAGTCATTGTGTATCATTAGGACTTTGATCTACTTGCCTTCTTGAGCTGAATGTCTTTATTCACCAT
>PISX010022744.1:0-31001 GCA_004024625.1 Mellivora capensis
AAAAAAAAAAAAAAAAAGAGTTGGATGACTAACCAACTGAGCCACCCAGCCGCCCACTGGATATCACATTCTTAAGAAAACCTTTCCTGAACTTCCAAGATCAAATGACCCACTAAGGTACTATCATAGCATCCTGTCCCTGCCATTTCTTTCCCCCTTAGTACTCATCAAACTCTGTTACACCTGCATGTCTACTTTTCCTGATGGTCTATAAGCCCTATAAACATAGGAGCTATATTCTGCCCACCAACTATGTTCTCCAAAGTAGGGCCTGATACAGTGTAGGAACTAAGCAAACATTTGTTAAACAAATAAGTAAATAAAGGAATAAGTGGACTGTTAATGACTGAAGTTGAAATACCCATTTAAGAGATTAAATAACCTAGACTTTACTTGCTAAAATCTAAAAGAAAAATAAATGTTGACCTTAGCAGTTTATTAGTGATCATGAATCAGACAGCAAAGCCAGTGAGTGATATATTATTAAACCAAGTTTAAACTCAAAAGAGAATTACTGTAAATCATTATCACCAATCACAGCAATATCAAAGTATAAAGAGAGAATGTTTTTATAACTTACTCTCAATTTTCAAGGAAAGAAAGCTGAATGTCAACAGAATGATAACTAAATTGCTATATCAACAATATGTATTATCTTAACTTTAGCATTCTACTTAAAAGAAGGAGATGGTCGCAGGCTCTCCTCCTAATATAATACACTTGAGTAGCGGCCAAGTGCCCATATTATTGAAATCCTAACTATAAAGTCAGGCTGATGAACATAAACAGATTTAAAAGATCTAATGTATTCTTTATGTGCATATTTTATTGGAATACACTGAAAAATCCCAGAAACTATTTAAGGCAAGATTAAACTTTTATACGTGCCTTTTAAATCAGTATTTGGCATTAACATAGTCATTTTCCAAATTTAAAAATCATGCTTTTGAATCATTCACTACAAAACACCTACAACCATTATTGGGATGTTAAGACAGAACTTTAATGAATAAAACATTTAAATATTTCATGCTGTAGAAATGATAAATTTTAAACTAACGATTTTTTTCAAAGATTTTATTTATTTATTTGACAGAGAGAGAGAGAGATCACAAGTAAGCAGAGAGGCAGGCAGAGAAAGAGGGGGAAGCAGGCTCCCTGCTGAGCAGAGAGCCCGATGAGGCTGGATCCCAGGACACTGAGATCATGACCTGAACTGAAGAAAGAGGCTTAAACCTCTGAGCCACCCAGGTGCCCCTAAACTAATAATTTCAAGTAATAGTAAAAATAATAAAAATTTTATAAGGAATAAAATTATTTTTTTCTAAAATTTATCAGTGAAACATATTTCCACAAAGAGAATCCATTAAAGCAACGGATGTTGTCAACAGATTTTACTTTCTTTTAATCAGTGTTAACCCTTGCCAACAGCAATGATATTAAAGTTTTCTCAGCCTCTCTCCCCAACAGGAAATAAGTAGGAGGGACATCCAGGGATGGAAGGTTTATTTATTCAAAGGGCACTTACTAGTTTTCATTTGGAGACAACGTTTCCTGGAGAAGTCAGCTTGGTTAAGAGAAGATAAAATCTGACGAGAACACAGAGGAGAAACTCTTTTCTAAGGTATCTAACACAGATAAGAGTTTGGGACATTGATTTTTTCATTAGACTCTGGGCTTTACACAGTTTGGACACAAATGTAATAGTTAATCATTGAAAGGATCTTCTAACTTAAGACAAACTGAACTTGTTTCTAACATTACTATACTAATTACTATGGGAACTGTTCATATACCATTAAAAGACAGAGTTTCACTTGCTCTGCAATTTAATCAAAGCTTATACCTATGAATTACTCAACTTCTGTGGCCAAACAGCAACCTTTGATAAAATGTAATTTGAATAAAAATCACAAAGGAAGTTTGTCTTTGTTAAGTAAAAACTGCTTTAGTAGGAATGCTTCATTCTGTCTAAGACACTCTGCTGAAAAAGTGGGTGCCAACTTTAATGCTTGCTTCAACCCTTCCAGGTCTCTGTGGAAGTACTGGCTTAAACATCCTAAAAGTATGAATTACAGTGTTTTTAACGAAAACTTTTTTAAAATAATTTTTTAAATAATTTAAAATACTTAAATAATGGACTTTTTCTTATATTTAAAGGAGCATTATGCTGTTAACCCCAATTACTCTAGTTATTCTCATGTTATTAGAACTTTGTAAAGGATGCAGAAAGGTCTTGGGTAAAGAGTAAATTATTTGGTGATAGCATTGCTCTTCAAGAAGTCTTAATATCATGATTTACCAAAGTAATTTAAACTATTTACACAATTAAATATAGACTGTCTTTATTCTTAATTTCCTTCCTTTCCTTTTCTTTTTTCTTTTCTTTCCTTTCTCCTTTCTTTTCCTTTCCTTTTTCCTTTCCATTTTCCTGTCTTTCCTTTCCTTTCCTTCTTTGCTAGAGTCTATGAAGAAAAGATGAAGATCCTCATCTTGTCTACAGTCATCCTGTACCTTACTACTTTCTTCTTGGTAAGTTTTCAGTGATCTTCAACAAGTAATTTTTTTTTTCTCATTTAGAAAAAGATAAAGAGGTTCATATCAATCAAATACCAAAAAGAAATCTTAGAGTAAAATATCATTGTGTTTGTAGCCAGGATAAGGCATGTTTTATTGCTTTAAAAAATGTACCATGAACCCTGATTATTATATCCCTTTCTATATATTCATGTAGTGGGATTATAAAACAATCAGAAACATATGTCCCCACAAAAATGTGAACACAGATGTTTATAGCAGTTCTACATAATTGCCAAAATTGAAAGCAACCAAGATATCCTTCGGTGATGAGTGAATAAACTGTGGTACATCCAAATCATAATATTATTTGGTACTTAAAAAAAAATGAGCTATCAGACCATGAAAAGACATGAAGAAAATTTAAATGCAAATTACTAAGTGAAAGAAACCAATCTTTCTTCATACTGTATAGGTCCAACCATAATACATTCTGGAAAAAGCAAAACTATGAAAATAGTAAAAAGATCAGTGGTTACCAGGAGTTAGGAAGAATGAATAGGTAAAGTACAAAAAATTTTAGGATAGTGAATCATTCTATAAAATATATGCCATTACACATTTGTCAAAACCCACAGAATGTAACAGTAAGAGTGAAATCTAATGTAAACTATGGACTTTGAATAATGATATGCATATATAAGTTCATGAACTCTAACAAAGATACCACTCAATATATGCAGCCTCCCCTACTTCCAGTAGGGGAGGCTGCATATATTGAGGCAGGAAGTATATAGAAACTCTTAATACTTTCTACTCAATTTTGCTATAAACCTAAAACTGCTCCAAAAAGTAGACTTAAAAAAATAAAATCGAAAAAAATTAAAAATGGTTACTTTTTTATTTTTACTAATGAATATTTTTAAATTCAATCAATGTGACTTATTGTGATCAATGCCACACATTTTTTTAAATTGTATACTTTTTTACTTGCAGACAAGCGAGAGTCTTAAAACTCATGACCAGTCAAGACAAAAGCTATTGAGGCTGAATTCATCTTCCAAAACCAGAAAACCCAAGTCCTCACATGCCGAGGCTGAATTAAGACAGGCCCAAACCCAAACATCAAAGCATCCATCAAGCCGGGCTTCACTTACTAAGACTCAACCAAAATCATCTTCATCAGTTTTACCAAACCAATCCCTAGCATCTAAATTTGAAAAATCTTCAATTTCCAAGTCTACATCCAAGCATTCATTATCTTCCCAAGATGCCACAAAAAGGTCTCCCTCTACCAAAAAGCAATTCTTGGCTAATAAGATTGGACAAAAACAGCCACAATCAAAATTAACTTCAAAGACACAGAACTTAATCCACAAGTCTGCACACAAACGGCTATCAGCTAACAAGTCTAAGTCCAAACAACCATCTCCCACCAAAACTGCCATAAAAAAGAAAACTACTAAACCTAAGCAGAAATAGTCAAAAATTACCAAGCAGACATCATTTTCCAGCCATACAGGGAAAAAGTCTTCAGTTGCCAAAACTACACGAAAATCAGCGTAAAGACAGAAAAACCAAAGGCTCCAGCTGCCACACTTGCGCTTAAACAGATGTCGTCTTCCCTAGGTGCAGTGAGGAGCCACCTGGTTCCTAAGTTTAAACCACCAACATCTAAAGTTTCCAAGAGTGAAACAAAGAGGGCTTCTTCTAAGAGGTCTCCACCAAACAATTTACCAGGCTCCAAGTCCACTTCAAAAGGAATTGCTAAGTTCACAGCCCAGTCTCAAGGATGCAGTTCTGCCAGAAGCCAGCGTCTAGCTTCCAAAAACAAACCAAGGAAGAAGAGACCCTTGCAATCTGTTAACCAGTCTCCAGCAGATCCAGCATTCCTACGCGCTCCCAAACATCCCGTGCACAAATCTCATCCACCCGTATCTTGTCTAGTAAAACCTCCTCCATCTCAACTTCAAACTCCTATTTCTAAACCGCATAAGCCTTGTCAAAATCAACCAAAAAAGCAGCCATCTGAGATTTCTGTAGCAGCAACTCCTGCATCACACACAGCACCAACTACTGTCTTCGCGGATACCACAATAGCCACTGGAGGTCCTAACGGTATCACTACTAGCATAACTCAAATTACACCGAGTGCAAAAGCCCTTACCACCATCCCCTCACCTTCGACTACCATCTCTGCATCTCAGCTCCTCACCCAACTCGCTGATACCACCACCCCCGGACGAGAGGCCACTCTCCTTGAAGAGGACGTGGCTACCGCTGGGACTGGCACTGTGGCGACAGCAACCACTTCTGCAGTTGACCCCACCACCACCAGCAGTGGTGCCACTATGGGAGACACTGCTGTGACTGCTCCCGTGACCAGCCCCACAGCCACTGCAGTGAGCACCAACAGTGCCAGCGGCACTGGAACTGATACCGCGGCCCCCGCAGAGGTTCTGAAAACCACCACAGCCGCTCCAGGAGTGAGCACGTCCACCATGGCGCGGCTCTGCTTGGGACCGATGTCACTCCTGCTCCCCTATGCCACGGCTGCGACCAGTACAACTGCTGACACTGGGCCTGAAGAGGTCGCCGACACCGAAGAGCGTCCCTATGGCACTGGAGATCATGAGTCAGCCTCTGAATACGCGTATGAAGAGCCCACGGCCGTCCCAGAATCGAATGCCACAGGCCCTGTTACTCCTTCAACTCCAGCAGCCACTTCTCCTAAATAAAAGGCCTCAGAATCTACAACTAATACCGCTGCCCAGAACCCACATGGGTAGCTACTGCATATAACCCCTACAGACTGACTTAATACCCCAATAGATAATCAAAGCATTAAGGAGGGCACGTGTTGTGATGAGCACTGGGTGTTACACGCAACTAACCGAACACTCCATCAAAAACTAATGATGTACTATACGTTGGCTAATTGAATTTAAATTTTAAAAAAGGTGTGAAACACTAAAGATTTGAGCAGTGAAAATACAATGTAATTCTTTAAGCATACTACATTGTACTTTTTCCTTGTCTATCGCCCACATATCATTTTACATATTTGAAACACTTATGTAAGAAATGTCATTGCATTTTTTTAAAATATTTTTGAAAGTAATCTCTACACCCAACATGGGGCTCAAACTCACAACCCTTAGATCAAGAGTCACATGCTTTACCCACCGAGACAGCCAGGCACCCCAAGAACCCCTAAATCCTCTTAATTCCCCTCTTAAGCAATGAAATCTCCCATTCACTGACTTTCACTATATTATCCCTCCAAAATCTGTCTCTTAGAGTTCAAAATAATAATTTATTAACTTGGTGAATTTGACTTTTATGAAAGGTAATGAACACTTACAAGTGTTACCTATAGAATAATAGGAATCCCTTATGCAGGATATGAAATTTCTAGGATACTAGAAAACTGGTAGCAGAGATACTATTCAGAGAACCTGGAAAAATAAACATGCTTTCTCCCCCCAAATGAAAAGTCGGCCCTGGTAAATACCAAGAGGGTTCTAGAAGTCTGTAAATATATCTTCATATAGAAAAGACTAAGTTATTTCTGCACTGGAATAGCACTGGAGTAGCACTGGAAGATCAAGAAAGAGCTTCTTAGATCCGGTAAGATGCTGTCTTGCATGAACAATGTCACTGACGTCTTTGGGACCAGCTCTTCCCCCCACCACCACTGTAACCACACAGTCACAGACTGGGACCTAAGGAGAACTAAACTGATAAATCTTATCCCTGTCCTTTCTCTCCACAACCATCACACTTCCTTAAAGCCTCTATATCCTCTGAGAAATAAGTAGGGGCTTGATCTTCTTTTTTTAAGATTTTATTTGAGAGAGAGAGAGAGAGAGAGAGAGAGCGAGCGCGTGACTGAGAGCACAAGTAGGGTGAAGGGCAGAGGAAGAAATAGACTTCCGGCTGAGCAGGAAGCCCAATGGGGGCACAATCCCAGCACTCCGGGATCATGAACTGAGCAGAAGGCAGAAGCTTAACCAACAGAGCCATCCAGGCATCCCTTCATCATCTCTTTAAGGCCTGGACATGTGTGAGTGAAGAAGAGAAAGACAGAAGGAGATGGCGGTGGGGGAGAGAGTTGCCTATCAATCTATTGCTCACCTGGAAGGCTGTATTCACATTTATTATTTCCATTTCCCACCAAAAATTCCTTCTTCCTTTCTACAATGTGGTATCAAATGACATATCTGTAACAGCAATCTAGAATAAAAAAAAAAGATTATTTTTCTCCTATGAATATATTTTAGGTTTATCAATTTTTATCTTAACCATTCCTTTCTCAAGAATACCCCACAGACAAATTTTAAATCAGTGTGCTCATGTTGGATGGGAACACCTTCACTATCTGATGGGTATTATAAAAGCAAACCAAATTAGTAGATAAGATGTCCCTTCTTTTTACAGACTTTGAGGACAATTTGTAAATAGGTGAGAAATATCACAAGGATCTGCTAAGCACAGGCTTAAATCTGACTCTGCTCCAGAGCTCCATGAGTGCATACGTCTACAAGATTCCTACTAACTGATCTTCTCGTTCTTAGGCACTTACAAACTTTTATACATCTAAAGTGTTGTCCAAGGCGCTTTACTATGTAAACAGTTAATCTCAGATAATTGCATATATGAAATTAACACATCAACCTCATATTTTGAGCATCCACAAATAGCAAGGCTCTGTGCTAAGCACTACAATACAAAAAGATTCCAAATAGTAACAGTGCTCTAAGGGAGCTCAGACTAAAGGCAGGCACATAGCATAAGTAGCATAACCAGTGATGGCACAATCCAAAATGGAAGAGGAGATTTCTTACCGACTGAGAAGACCAAGGCAGCAATCACGGGAAAAAAAGAAAGGAAAAGCATATGGAAAAGGTGTTGTGTGAACTGGACGTTAAAGAACAGGTTGAAGTTTCACTTTCTCAATTTTTCTGATTTCGCGAGAACTTTTAACAACTGAATTAGTTACTAATAAGTAAAACATTTAGAAAAAAATAGGAGAACTCATAAAAGTCCAGATTTTCCTCCAAAACACGAATGATCTGGTATTGTGGCCATGTAACCTTGCATGACAACTGCCAACCGCAGCAACACTACTCGGAGTTGTCTGCAAACCGGCTGCAATCCACAAACTGCTACACACCAGTCAAGAGTGAAGGACATAAATCAATGTGGCTAATGCGCACAGTTGTTTTTTTTCAGCTTCCTCTGCATCAGTTGATTCATTCCTGTGTTCCCTCATTTACTTAGCAGTAAGACTTTCTTGCTGACAAAAGCAATACATTGATGCAAACTCTTCATCTAATCCCTGACCCGTCCTTTGGGTATCAGTGAACTGAAGTAAGAAATGGCTATTCCTTGCTTTCATAAACCAGGCAGCCTCTCCTGTCTCCACCAGGCCTGCTTCACAGATTCACTGTTAACTAGGTCCTCTCGACATTTAAATTTGTAATACTTGCTCTTAACAATGAAATCACGTAAAACATTTGAAAAGGGAAGTAGAATTCCCTTAGATGTGATTTAGGCCTGGGGTGAGAGCTAGTGAAGGCCTAGTGGGGAAGCTGAAGGAACAATTTTGAGAGATATTAAGTAATAAATACCAGTAGAACTTGGTAATTGGCGTATTCGGCAAGATAGTGGTGAAGAAATAGCTTATTATTTTTTGGCTTGGATGACTAGCTGGAAGGTAACACCACACACCAAAACCGAAAGAGTCCGTCTGCAGGAAGAACTTACTCTGAAATAGACTCTACACATTTCCCCTCTCTTCTAACTCTTTGAGCTAGACTGTACACCTTTGCGTCCTAAAAATTGAAAGCATGGCATCATTTCAAGTATCACAGTGCACAGATTTGGCCACAGATAAAACTTTCCCACATGTTAAAAACAGAGAAATCTTACAAGTGGAGATCTCTTGCTAGAACACAACAGAACCAAAAATTAATTTTAAGTCTAGCCAAAAATGTCCAATTACGCTTCCAAAGGACAAAACTGTAATTAAGCAATATTAAAAAGGAATTTAAAACAAAAGTGAGACTAAATAATCAAGCTAATGGGATATAATCAAAATTATATGAAAAGCTAAAATGCTGTATTAATTATTATTTGAAGGTCAGATTTATCAAAAAGCTATCCTCATTATTTAGCAAATGAATTCCAAATAGGGTAGGGGGAATATAAAAAGATCTTTTTTCCGGTTTTACTGGGGTATAATCGACAAACACAATTGTATATATTTAAAAATTACAATGTGTTCATTTGATATATTCCTACATTGTGCCAAGTTAATTAACACATCCATCACCTCAAATAGTTACTTAAAAGAAAATTTTTTATTAATAAGTTCAGCACTAACGGTGATGATGATCATAGATTTTCACATTTTCCTCAAAGCTGACAGCACTTTTGAAAAAGAAACATTTGCTGCATCTCCAAATGGTGATAATCCCAGTGATAATTATATTTTAATATAACACATGTAGTGCATAATGGTATAATCACAGTCTGTAAAAAGGTATGCTCAAGAGTATATATCAAGAACCAAGCTAGAGAACCAACTATGTAGCACTGTAGCAGTTAATTAACAAATTTTCATTTTAAACCCTCTATTGATTTACTGACACACAAAATAATTTACTGTAATTTTCTACTGCTATACAGAGCAATACTTGCAAACCCATTAAAAAAAGATACATGACAGATGAATCATCTGAGGAGATAATTATGGAAGACTATATGGAAGCATAGACTGATTTATAATACTTAATAAAATCTACTTTGCTCTCCAACCTCATCTGTCAATATACTACTTTTCTATTTTGAGAGCCATTATTCTGAAGTTCTATTGTTCTCCAAACCCCAATTAATAGAGCATATGAACATATAGCTGCTGCTGCTTGTATTGCTACCATGTTACTACTACTACTACTACTACTACTACCACTACTACTACTACTACCACTACTACTACTACTACCACTACTAATACTACTACTAGCTAACACCTCCACAATGCTTACTATGGGCTAGGCACTATAGTAAGTGTTTCATATATGTGTGTATATATATATTCATATTATATATATGATACATAATATATATATTCATATATATATAAATAAAATATGTATTTGACAGAGAGAGACACAGCAAGAGAGGGAACACAAGCAGGGGGAGTGGGAGAGAGAGAAGCGGGCTTGCCACTGAGCAAGGAGCCAGATGCAAGGCTCGATCCCAGGACCGTGGGACCATGACCTGAGCTGAAGGTAGATGCTTAACAAATGAGTCACCCAGGCACCCCAGCATTTCACATACATTAGTTCATTTAATCCTTACAACAATCCTATAGAATAAGAGTTATGATTATGCCCATTTTACAGAAAAAACTAAGACATGGAGAAGGAAGCTGTTTTTGCAAGTTCACACTGCTACTAAGCAGGGCAGCTAGGATGGAACTCAAGTATGTCTGGCTCCACAGCATGCCAGTCCACTGCCCAGAAGAGCCAGTCAACCTGAATGTCCAATTTAAAATATTCATTCCTGGTATCAGTTAAGATTCTCAATACTCTTTTCATGTTATAATCTGTAAATTTTTTTCTTTTTACTTGAGTGAAATTTTATCATAAACTATCTTACTCGGCAAATAATTGAGTTTTCCATGATTCTTTATGAAGCTCAGAGAATGCTTCTGAGAACAATGACGCTGAATAATTAAACACAGTAGCTAATTTTGCCCAAACCTCCCACGCCCTTTCCTTTTGGTGTCCATCAATTGTTCGTATTTATTGGCCTGATTGTACTTTTTGTTTATTCCTTTTTCTTTAGTAGATTCCACTTATGGAGTAGAATCATATGGTATTCATCTTTCTTATTCTGATGTACTTCACTTAGCATAATACCCTCTAGGTCCAACCATGTTGTCTCAAATGGCACTATCTCTTTTTTTATGGCTGCATAATATTCCATTTGTGTGTTTGTATGTCCATACCACATTTTCCTTACCCATCCATTTTCTCTTTCATTTTTTTAGTTTAAATTCAATATATGATGTATTATTAGTTTCTGAGTTAGAGGTCAGTGATTCATCAGTCTTGTGTAATACCCAGTGCTCTTTGCATCGTGTGCCCCCCTTAATGTCCATCAGCATTTATCCCATTCCCCCACCTCCTTCCCCTCCAGCAACCCTCAGTTTTTTTCCTATGATCAAGAGTCTCTTATGGTTTTTCTCCCTTTCTGATTTCATCTTGTTCTATTTTTTCCTCTCTTCCCCTATGATCCTGTTTTGTTTCTCAAATTCCATATATAAGTGAGATCATGTGATGCTTGTCTTTCTCTGATTGACTTGTTTTGCTTAGCATAATACCCTCTAGTTACATCCAGGTCATTACAAATGGCAAGATTTCATTTTTTCTGTCCATCCTTCTACTGATGGACACTTAGGTTACTTCCATTTCTTGGCAATTATAAATAACGTTGCAATAAACATAGGGTGCATATATCTTTTAAAAAATAAAAATAGTAGCTAATACTGGAAATATAATGAAAGATGTGACACTGCATTAGAAAAATCTATTATCATTAGAAATTTGCAGTTATTCAATAAAACTGTAAAATGCTGAGGTAATATTAAAACACTGTAGTTTGAGACAGAAGAAGATATGGTAGTGAGGATAAAGAGATATAAAAAGAAATGCACACTCTAAATTGTTTAGTTTTCCAGGAGTGGAAGTAAAAAAAATCTGTATTAATGTCAGATTAAGGAATGTTATTAGTATCTCCTAATTTATAGACATACTATGATAATACATGAATTTAAAGACCTTGTCATTTTTATCTAAGTATCTTGATATTATATAACAAGAGGGGAGAAACAGAGTATCATTATCAATATTGGAATCTTTAAAGAACCTACATAAGTAATAGAAGGGCGTAAAGAAATAGTTCTAAGTTTATTGAAGCATGATTTTTTTTCTATATTTTCTTCTAAGTTTTGTTCAAGTTCAATCTAGCAGTTTAGGTATTGATAAATGTTCTCAGAGATTCAGCAGCACTGGTCTTCAATTTAAATATGATATATTTTTAGGACCATAAAACTTTTCCCTGCATTTTCTCAGTGTACTTTCAAGTCTCACAAGAGCACTCATTACCTTCAATAAAACTTTCTGGAAGCAAGCTAATATTTGAGTGAAGGAATTTTACCTATTATCTAAAGTATTTATTTATTTATTCATCAGAGAGAGTGAGCAAAAGCAGGGGGAGTGGAAGGCACCAGCAGAAGGCTCCCAGCTGAGCAAGGAGCCTAATGTGGAACTTGATCCCAGGACCAGGGATCATGGCATGAGCCAAAGGTGGATGCTTAACTGACAGCCACCCAGGCATCCCAGAGTGAAGGAATTTTAAGTAACTGGATTAAACTAAAATTAGTATTTTACATCATTTATATTTTAATTTTAAATATTATTTGAAGAGCAGTCATTTATTTTGAAATTCTAGGAAATAGGACAACAAACAACCAAATTAACCTTCCACCCAGAGGGAAGAAAAATGGTCTTCTAATTCAAATGTGTACATCTCACACTGCTATAAAATATGGTCTCTACAAATAAGGACAAGTTCTGTGTCATTAAACATCATACATAAAAGGCTTTATATTATTAATGCATCATAATTTATGTAACCAATTTTCTTTTTGGGTAGATATATTTTCTCTTTTTTCTTTTACAAACAGCTGTATGACACACATTGCTGGGATCCAAATTCATTTCTATGGGATAGATTCCTAGACATGAAATGAATGAAAGCAACACAGCATTATATAAAGACATTTGTCACAGATATTTTACATCTTATATTCTGATTTTGGAAAGCTATAAACAACTAGTGGCAAATATAAGCAGTGAAATGGTTTGACCCAAAACTATCACATCCTTGCTATGAGAACTTGGTCTGGCACAGACC
The DNA here is from genome assembly GCA_004024625.1 of Mellivora capensis. NCBI lineage: Eukaryota > Metazoa > Chordata > Mammalia > Carnivora > Mustelidae > Mellivora > Mellivora capensis. The sequence continues at coordinate 12,508 of PISX010022744.1, forward strand.
AATTAGAAGACCATTAATATAAACCAGATTCTCCAAGCCAATGATGGTGGCTTAGATGAGGCAGGCAAAAAGAAGAAAGATCCTAGATACGCTTTGAAGGACTTCCTGATTGACTAGATGTGAGGTATGAGGTAAAGAGAGGGTCACAATGACCCAAGTTTTTGGTCTGAAAAGCTAAAGAGATGGTGAAAGCTAAAAATATAGCAGGTGTTGATTATAGTTTAAGGAAGATTAAGAGTTCCATTTTGAAAGCATCAGACTTAGAGATGTTTCTCAGTGATCTAAATAGCATTATCAAGGACAGAGTTGGGTATTTAAGTGTGGAGTATAGGAGGGAAGTCAGGAAGAGCAAGATTATATATTTAGAAGTTGATGCCATAGAAATGGCATTTAAAACTGTGAGACTAGATGAGATTAGCAAGGTAGTTATTATAGATAGAAAACGGAAGCATCAAACAACAAGCCCTGGGACACTTCAATATTAAGAAGTTTCTAAATAAACTCTAAGTTATCATTTTAACTATTTTTATTAATAAGAAATCAAATATGTTCTCTTTGATTAAATATCTGAATCCCCTTATGTTAACACTAAGGAAGATATAATAAAATATTTAAACAAAGATAAACATATAATGTTAACAAGGGATTTTTTTCCCACTGCAAATAGTTAGCCAAGTGGACACCAAGTGAAAGAAAGCATGCTACACAGAGGAACAGCTAAAGCGAAGATCAAGAACCTTTTCTAGAAAGTTATTAAACAAAACAACTTGTGTTTCTGATGTCTGACAAGAATTTCTTCACCCAGCAATCCTCTTGGCTATGTCACAATATCTTAATAACAAAACTATTATTATGAATTTCATAAAGGGATATATAGTGACTAGTGTTCTAAAGCAAATGGAAAACTAATAAGTGAAAAAAAGCAAATCACATTATGGGTCAAATCAGTGTAACACTCTCAAGTGTATGTGACCTTTCTAGTTTGAACTGATGATGTCAAGTCTCATGAAGAGAGAGTATTGTGTATTGTTCTGTTACTACGTTACTACATTGTTAATTACCCAGCAGACATTCAAATCAAGAGGCTTTCTGAAGCAAAGGTGAATTAGAAGACATGTTCCTCTAATAGCAGAGGAATTGCCCAGTTGAAATATGCTGGGTCTACCAAAAGTGATCCCTTTGAAAAAAGAAGACTATTCTCTTCCACTTGATCTTTCATTAGTGCCATAATCATTGCTTTGATGTACTCTTAGTACCAGTCACAGCATAAAAGAAAACTTATTTATTATTTTTGAATGAATGAATGAGATTTATTATTAAAAATGCTTTAAGTATGAGATTTAAAGTTATAATCAATATTTTTACATTCAAGTCAATTAAGGTGAACAGCTATTAATTCAATTCAATATGTAAATGGTTAGGGTTGTTAACAGATTTACAAACAACTTTACAATGTATTTTATGCATTACTAAACATCCTCATTTAAATCTAAGAACACTTTGTAAAGTGAATTAGGAAAATATCATCCTTTTTTTACAGATGGAGTTAAATGATCTCCCTATCATCAAATTGCTAAGTGGCAGCAAGATTAAAATACAGAATTCCTCCTTCCAAGGACAGCTTCATTTACCATCTAAGAACTACAATAGTTATTTCTTCAATGAATTTTCAGATACACCCATTAATTCTCACACCTGCACTTCCTTAGGCACAGAATTTTTTACCATCTGTCCTGGCTTATCATTTTATATTTACATGTGAAAAAAAGGTAAATGAGAATAAAATAACAAATATCTAGGCAAAGTAAACATCATATAATTAAAAATATTTTCAAAAAACTCTAGTTACTAATAAAATAATTCTGATATGCACATCCTATTATGTTGATGACAAAGATGTTCTCTATATTTTTCCAAATAAAATTATTTAAGAAAATATTCCAACACATTTTAAGCAACTGGAAGAATTTTTTTTTTTTAAGTTTTACGTCCTTGCTTTCAGGATCCTTTTTTTTTTTTTTGAAGACTTTATTTATTTTTTTGACAGAGAGAAATCACAAGTAGGCAGAGAGGCAGGTGGGGGGTGGGGGGGGAAGCAGGCTCCCCGCTGAACAGAGAGCCTGACATGGGGCTCGATCCCAGGACCCCAGGATCATGACCTGAGCCAATGGCAGAGGCTTTAACCCAATGAGCCACCCAGGTGCCCCTGGAAGAATTTTGATTGTAGATTTCTCCTTGAATACTTTCATACACTGATTATTCAGCAAAAATATATGGAAGTAAAATGTGCAAAAATAGTTGACGGAAGTACTAAAACTGTAGGAATATATATTAATTACTATATAATACTAAGTTACTGTTTTTCTTTGATAAAATTTTTTTTAAAAAGAATGAGTCTAGAAATTACAAGATAGTATTATCACATTCTATACTAAACAAATGCAAGGATTCGTACGGTCTTGAAAAAGAATATGCAAAGAAAAAATCCTCCTTTTTGGGAATTCCTACTTATATGGTTGCTGTTGTTTCAGGATGAACCTGGAGCTATCCCATCTACATGAACTGTTGTCCTCTATCCTCAACAGTACCATCCACCTACCCCAGAAAATTTAGAGGGATGAGAAAAAAACTGAATTATTTTATCAAAGGAAAAATTACTCAGTCCCTTATAATCATCTAAAGGCATTAAGACATTTGGTTTAGGTTTGAAAAAGAACAGTTCTGGATCAGGATCCAGGGAAAGCACAGCTACCAGCATTTCTAGTTAGATAAAACCTAGCTCTAGAACATTCTTGTTTCAGATTTCTTTATAAGCTTCTCTACCAATTCCTCAGGGGAAGAAAAGAGGCCTGGAAAAGTTAGGAGGTCAACTGGGGCACACAGCAGGTCTGAAGAGCTATGATAAAAACAATAGAAACAGTTCATTAAGCCACTGAATCCTTCACAAGAGACCTGGAAGGAATCCGATACAAATGATGTTAATACCAAGGAAATGTGTGACTACATGCAGGAATTCTGCAGGAGACTGTAGGAGAAATGCAGTGAGATATCATAGAACACCAATCTCTAAGGGAATGAAACAAGAAGGAAGTTGAGGATTAAGAGAAAGGCCAGGAAGAGGTAATTCAACAGAGGACAAGAGGGCAGAGAAGATCTGGTCAAAGTATCAACTACTGAAAAAGGGTTAACTACAATATAAACTAAAAAATATCCATTGTTATTAGTAACAAAAATGTCACTAGCAAATTTGACAAGTAACTCCAAACCTGACAAGCAATTTGAGGGAAGTGGGGAATACAGCAGATTATAGAGTGTTAAAGAAGAAGTTAAAATTGAGATTATTGCCTGATGTCTTCTAAGGAGACTGACAGTGAAGCAAAGCAGAGAGAGAAGACAGTAAACAGAGGCTGAAAGTCGGCTGGAGACAGGGAAGGTTTTCAACATGTTTAAATGCTAGCAATAGGAATCCATGCAAGAAGCAGAGATGAGGTAGTTGAAAAGATTACCCACACGAAATTTAATGCATCATCATGGATGAAATATGAGGAAAGAGAACTAGGTTCTGCATATCTGCAGTAATAAACATGACGAGAGTCATTTCACGAATATTTATGTATGACTTTCTGTGCACTAAGCACTGAAATACACAGTGGGATGCATTGTTAACCAAAATAAACACAATCTCTGCCCTTGTAGAATTTAAAATCTAGGACAGAAATCAGCTTTTAAACATACAATTACATATACTCACACATGAATTTGATAATCATTATGAAGAATCATCACAAGTACTAAAAGAGCAAAGAGTGAGAAAGTGAAGGGTTTCCTCAAAAAGTCATTCTGAGAGGGGATCAGAACATAAATAACTAACTAGATAATAGATATAGAACATAAATAATAACTAGAATTCTCTTGTTTAGAAACCTATACAGGCTACAGGACAGAATGACAGCTTTAACACTGATTAGGTTCATTCTGGCCACTGCCACTTGTTTCTCTGTAAAGATTCTGTACACTGGAAGTGAATACGCGTAGTTACTACCTGTTTGGATTAGAAGCGGGTGGGAGGGGAAGAGGACAGTAAGCAGAGAATTCAAAGGAAAAGCAGGACAGAAAGCACAGAAGGATTAGGGAAATTCTCTTAAGTGGGTTAGGAGGAATTAAATTTGTGAGATTAACAAGGCCTGCACTTCCCTTCCATTTCCGTATCTTCCATCCAGAACACATGTACGGATGTAGTGTCCTCGAAAGACTAAGTCAGGAGAGGGTTTACATCTCAGACTTGTTTGCTTTCAGTGAATTGCTCCTATGATTCTGTCTTAAAAACCAAGACCAATAAAGAGCCCTTCTACTCACACGTCAAGTACACAGTTTCCCAAACTATTCAGAAACACAGATTATATAACAATATTATTTTTGCTTTTCTGAGACTGGGTCCCTTCATTTGAAGCACTATTTTTTCTTTAATATTTCTTGGGAGACTCATCAAATACCTTTCTTATGCTTTTCTAGCTTAATTATCATTATTTACTAGTTTCATATAATTTTTTTTGTAAAATAACATTGTTTTCACAATTCCTATAGATTTCTCTTTTGACAACATGTGTAAATTCATTTAAACAACTCTCCATTTTTTAAGGTTCTTCTCTTCTTTTCCTTCATTTCTTATAAAATTTTCCACAATATTTTAGGCCTCACACAGGCTTTGATTCACAATAAAAATGAATTCACATTTTTAGAGTAACCTTTTAAAGATTTTATTTATTTATTTGTTTATTTATTTATTTGAGAGAGAGAGCACAAGTGGTGAGGAGGGGCAGAAAAAGAGGGAGCACCAGACTCCCCACGGAGCAGGGAGCCTGATGCAGGGCTGAATCCCAGGACCCCGGATCATGACCTGAGCCAAAGGCAGATGATTAACTAACTGAGCCACCAAGGAGTCCCACGTTTTTAGACTATCATCTTCCAATTCATGAACATGGTTAGACTGCTTCATTTTATTAGGTTATTTTTAATTCTGTTTAATAACTGTGATAGGCAGAATAATGGCCCCAAAGATGACTATCCCTTAATCCCTAGAACTCATGAATTACCCTCCACGGCAAAAGGGACTCTGCATATATGATTAAGGACTTTAAAATGGTGAGATTATCATAGATTATCCAGGTAAACCCAATTTAATCACATAAATCTACAAGTAGAAAAGAATAACATTGGGTAAGAGATATCACTGAAGGACTGCATCACTTTGAAGATGGAGTGAGGGGGTCATGAGCCAAGAAACGTATCAGACCAGAAAAGCTAGGATTGTCTCTCAGATACAGCCAAAAGAAAATGGTCCCCTAATCCTACAATCGCAAGGAACTAAATTCTGCCACCAACCAAAATGAGCAGGAAACGGATTTTCCCCCAGAACTTCAAAAAGGAACGCAGCCTACCAACATTGTGGTTTTAGTCTAGTGATACCTGTACCAGATTTCTGATCTTAAGAACTGCTATATAAGAAATTAATGTTTTGGGGGGGTCCCTTGGTGGCTCAGTCAGTTAAGTGTCCAACTCTTAATTTTGGGAGGTCATTATTTCGGGAGGCCAAGGTTGTGAGGTCGAGCCCTGTATCGGGCTTTGTCAGCACAGAGCCTACTTAAGATTCTCTCTCTCACTCTCCCTTGGCCCCTCCTCCCCACCCCCAAAAAGGAAACTAATAAAATGTTATGGTTTTCAGTGTAGAACTTGAACATATCATTAGATTTAATACTTATTTCATTTTTTATGTTATTGTAAATGGCAATCATTTTTTTATATTCTCTTTGTTGTGGATATATAGAAATGCAACAACATTCAAGTTCAAGGCACGGTCAGGAAAATATGGTTGTGAACCAAGGATGTAATTTTTTCAAAGTTTTATTAAAATCTCAGAAAGCAAAATGTACTTCAAAGTACTATTTGGTCACATAGAGAGACCTCTAAAAGATTAAGTGTGTGACATATTGCCAATTGCACAACATGATAGACCTAGAGGGTATTATGCTAAGTGAAATATATCAGACTAAGAAAGCCAAACACTATATGATTTCAATCATATGTGGAATCTCAAAAACAAAACAAATGAATAAACAAAAACAATCAGACCTATAAATACAGAGAACAAAGTGATGGTTGCCAGAGGGAAGGGGTCCAGGGAATGGACAAAATGGGTGAAAGAGAATGAGAGAAACGGGCGTCTAGCTATGGAATGAGTAAGTCACAGGAATGAAATGCACAGCCTAATGAATGGTAGCATTGTACGGTGACAGATGGTAGCTACACTAGTGAGCCCAGCATAACATATAGAGAAGTTGAATCACTATGTTGTACACCTGAAACTAATATAACATTGTGCGTCAAGCATACTTAAATTAAAAAAACAAAAAGATTAGGTGTATGCCTCACAGATCTTTCTAATCAAGCCATAAAGCCTCTAGAAAGCTTAAGGGTATTGTTCTTCAGCAGTCTTAGCAGGAAATCAAACTAGGGTCAGCTTATCTTAAAGAGATTTGTGGAAAATACTGTTATATAAAAGTGAATTGACAAGATATTGATGAGAGACGCCAGGTTTTTTAGAAAAGTATCATAGCAAAATACTTGAGCTTGGACTGAAGTACAGAACAATAGTTCAACTGAAAATGGACAATGCAGGAGCGACTACCTTCACTAACCATTACTGTCTGCAGTTTAATTTTAAGTTCATAGTCCCAGGGAGGAAGGTGGACAAGAAAGCCAGGTCATAAATGCCTGAGATAGGATAGAAAGATATGCCTAAATAATTATGAAATTTTAGTTGACTTAACCATCCTTCCACTATACATTTACAGAGTAGCACCTCTAGAAAACTTCACTCCTTACAAAAATTATTTTTTATGAAATGTGCCTGGGCCTATTTTTAGAAAACATCAACACTAAATGCCTTATTTGTTTTTGATGTTGATTAGATGTATCTTCTAATTCAAATTCATCCAGATATCAAGTTCCTCCTATTTTAAAATCTGTTGTGTTCTTTTGTCTGCCTGAGCTGTGGACTGGCCGATTATTGGATACTCGAAGGATTTATTGTTTGGGTTCTCCAAACAAGTGTTAAGAGCAAGGGCTGGTTCTCCTCAGCAACAAGGGACCCATGGTCACTTTGGTAAACTGCTATTTATTCAAGTAAAAGGAGGAAAATCATTATTCTGTGTGACATGGAATGGCACACATATCAGAATGACCTGGAAATTGTAGGGCCCATGCATGACTTCATGACTGTGCTGAATCTCCTCTCAGTACTTCCAGCTCCACTCTCCACCTCTTCCTCTCTGCCCCAGGAGGCTCACCTGTGTGAAGTGACTCACCGAGCTCCTGACCTGCATACTTCTTGCTAGATTCAGCTGACTAGCGAGTACTAGCATGGAACGAAAGGGGAAAGACATTCTCTTATTATCTCACGAGTCTCAAGATGAAATAAAAATGGAAGGACAGATGAGTATTTAGGTATGAAGGGCATGATAAGAAAAGAGTGTGGATTGGAAAAACATTAATATAGAACCAATGGCAGCTACACAATTCTTCTGTCAAGGGAAATATGATATTGTAACTATAATTACAAATTATAATATTAACACAAAAAATGAACTCTAAATTTCTCTTAAAAGAAAATAGTATAAAGTCATTATACATTATGAGGTCATAGGGATTTGGGGCAAGATAATGGATTTTTTTTTTAATTTTACCACAAGTGAATTTTAGTTTAAGTAAATTTTCTTCAACATTGTTGAATTAAGAGCCCAAATAGTTCCAAAACTCTAACTGAAATATGGTGTTTCAAATATGGTTTTTCAACAGAAAAAGTACCATATCAAGTGTTAAAATATTAAATTCTGACTTATTTATTCCTTCAACAAACATTTACTTCCTTAAAACATTTCACACTGAAATTAACTGAAATAAAAATTCTATTTTAGGCTCTGTATATGCACATATATATCAGAATAAAGTTACCTCTACTTAATAGATTTTAGTTCCTCAAATGACTGCAAATATCTGCAAATATCTGCAAATTTCACCTATTTCTCAATTGCTACCCACTATTTGTAATTAATCTATCGCTTCTATTTATCCAATCACTTTTATCCTTCCTTCAAAAACATGTATGTTTATTTTCCTTTCAAATTTTCTAAAAGGTAATCACTTTACATTGTCTTGATCTTTTTTAAACATTATATTTTAGATCAGATGGCGAGTTGGTCTGAAACTCCCTTCTCTAGTTACTGAATATGAACCACATGTAATTATTCTCCTACTTTTTCAAGACAACCTGATAGGAAAATGTCTAAGATCATGCTAATACCCAAGAACCCCATAAGAATATTTGCAGATATTTCATATTTATTTAATCTTGATTGGTGTTTAAATGTAAAGTAATTAATAATCTTTTTCTTCCATATCAATAACATGTTGATAAATGTGCAATTTATCTTATTCGTGACTGGAAGAAGCTTGGTCTACTTTTCTAAAACTACTTGAATATCTTTGAGTTTACCCTGAAGAAGGCATGAATAATTTTTACATAAACACAAAGTTTATGTTATTTGTTGCAATTTCCATATAAGAACTGTCCTTACAAAATTAAGTATAAACTCAAATTTAGGGAATATGCAGACCAAAGTTCTTAGCTTTCAATGTCCTTTCCACCATATTCCAATATTCAATCAAAATAAAAACCATAAATTGGAACACCTATAATACTGACTTCATAAAAGAGAGTGTTATGATTCATGTTCCAAAGTAATGACAAACATAAGAGAGAAGGAGGTCAACCTTATTATGAGTCAAATCAGTGTATCAGTATTAAGTATACATAATTTTATTAACCTTAAAGTGATTACCTCAATTCTCAGAAAAGACAATATTGTGCATTGTTATTGCACAGCGCTTATTATGATATCAATTATCATGCAGGCGCCCAACTATTCAAGTGCAGCCAAACCCTGACTTCTGACCTTCCCAAGATTCTTGAAGAAAAGATACTGAATGAAGAAAATTTGTCCAAAAGAAATGGCTAAGTGGAAGTGTGCCTTCTCTGTTAACCAGATATCAATGGATCAAAGTCACTCTTTTCTGTTTGTGTTAACATTTCTTTCCAGTAAGTCCCTAGCCCCTAAGGGCAGAAACTAGGTCTCTCTTGTTCCTATTGAACCCACAATGCCTACTATAGATGGACATCCAATAAATATCTATTGAATGAACAAGTAATTAAAAATTGCCATTTCAAATCCAGTGATGCAGAGATTAAAAGTTATATTAAATACATCTATAAATAATGTTATAAAAATTCTATATACAAATAAGTTAGATTACAATCAATATTGTCATAGAGTGCTATAGAACTTACAAAGCAAATGAATATTCTAATTTAATTGTAATAGTAACACACTCAGGTAAATAGAACGGGATTGATTCTCATCTTATAGATGTGAAAATGGCATTTGCAAATAAATTTACCAGAGTTACACAGAAATAAAATGACAGAACTAGGAGTTAAACCTAAATCTCCTGATCCCAAGTTCAGTGCTCTCCTCACCATTCTAGGATTGCCTTTAAAACTTTTTTTGCATTTTTTTCTCAAATACACTGGTGATTTCTCACAGCTACACTTCTTCAGAGTGTATTTGCCATTTGTTCTGGTATGTGGTTTAATAGAAATGAATACATAAAAGTGGTTAATAAACCAGCATAAAATTAATAAATGCAAAAATGTATAATATAAAACTACATATAATTAATAAAAGCAAGTATGCCTAATGGAAATTATCTATATTTCTTCATTGAATGATCACCTGCAATTGAAAAAGTATTTAGAGGGACACCTGGGTGGTTCAGTAGGTTAAGCTTCTGCCTTCAGCTCAGGTCATGATCCCAGGGTCCTTGAATCAAGTCCTGTATCAGGCTCCTTACTTAATGGGGACCCTGCTTCTCCCTCTGCCTGCCACTCCCTCTATTTGTGGTCTCTTGTGATCTCTCTCTCTCTCTCTCTGACAAATATTTTTTTTTAAAAGAAAGCAGAGTAAACATAGTTCACAAATTTCCCTAACATGGGCACTTTGAGTTTACATGTTAAGTAAATGTGTTTTAACACAGTGAAGGAAAGGTTATTTCTATCCTCTTATCACATTCTCTCAGACATTCACCTCTTCAATTCTATTACACTTTGAAATATTGAAACAAACTGCAAAAATAAAGTCATTCTAATGCCAAAAATTGGGGAACATTTGACAATATATAAATTATTTTATTACTGCAAATAAGAAACTGAACCATAGTTTTCTTAAAATGAATGATATCCATATAAGCTATAGTGTTAATTTATTCATTTTGTTAACTCATCAGATTTTATCATCATCTCTTCAAAATAAAAGAATTCTCAATGTTCCCAAGTCAGAAAATCCAAAGGGCAAATAGTTGAAGATTAAATTGAAATAATTCCTCATACACATTTTTTTTCCCTAGCTCCCACTCCGTACGACAACCAATCCGTACCACAACCAATAGGCAGAAAGTAGGAGGTGCAAAGGGAAGGCATGGTTGCCTTATTAGATGGAAGAACCATTCAATTAGTTCCCTTTACACCTGCAGGTATCAAGTCTTAGAGGCACTGCTGAGTCAAGACAAAGCAAGTTCTCACTGAGATCCAAAGGAGACACCCCTCCCAAGGTAATTGTGTGGATAATGACACTGCTTCTAGGGCGCTTTTACTCCAAAATCTTTTCTCTGTTAACATCTGGTTTCTTAATCAAGAAGAGGCTAGCGGGCACCAATGAATCAATTTCAGCAGGCTGGGTTAAAGGTATAATGGTACAACAAAATGGAGATGTCCATGAAAGAGTTTGATATATGAATTTTAATCAATAAACTTAGAAGTCAGCATATAGATAGATGCTGTTTCCAAGTGGAGGCAGGAGATCACACGGAGACGTTGTTAAGGAGGGAGAGAAAAACAGGACTGATGCCTGAATCATAATGTGGGTAAAAGTAGGGAAAAGAAAAAACCCACAAGCCTTCAAAACAAAACAAAACTTCAGAGAGGTAGGAAGAACAAGGTGGTTTCACAAAAACCAAGAGAATAGATGCCTGGGTGGCTCAGGTGGTTAAGCAACTGCCTTCAGCTCAGCTCATGATCCCCGGGTCCTGGGGATGGAGCCCCAAATCAGGCTCCTTGCTCAGCAGGGAGCCTGCTTCTCCCTCTACCTACTGCTCCCCCTGTTTGTGCTTGCTCTGACAAATAAATAAATGAAATCTTAAAAAAAAAAAAAAAAAGCCAAGAGAAGAGAGGGAAGGACCTTCAAACACTGGAGAGAATTTCATTCTGTCAGCTAAGAATTAGACTGACAATAAACACATCACTGGCTAACCTGGACTGGAGTTGTTCCAGCAGGCAGCCTTTTACATTGAATTGCATAACAGAACATGTAAGGACCTTTGAGAAGAAGAGTTATCTCTCTCTCTCTCTCTCTCTCTCTCTCACACACACACACACACACACACACACACACAATGTAGGTGACACTAAGAGAGATGTGACTGAAGATCAGTGAGAGGTGGGGCTGCAAAGGGCCTTGTAAGCCACTTGAAGAACTTTATTCCAGGTAGGGGGAGGCTTTAGGATAAAGAGCAATGGGAAACCAGGGAAAGGTTTTAATGAGGGAGCTAAAATAATCAGATTTATATTTTATAAAAATCACAGCGACTATAGTTAATTAAAAACAAAGCTGTGCAAACTATGGAAAGGGCCCAGAATTCCACTGACAGATGAATGGATAAAGAAGATGTGATACACACACACACACACACACACACACACACACACACACAGGAATACTATGTAGCCATTAAAAAACAAAATCTTGCCATTTGCAACAGCCTGGATGGAACTAGAGGGTATTATGCTAAGCCAAATAAGTCAATCAGAGAAAGACAATTATCATATGATCTCACTGATATGAGGAATTCTAGAAACAAGACAGAAGATCATAGGGAAAGGGAGGGAAAAATGAAACAAGATGAAACTAGAGAGGGAGACAAACCCCGAGACTCTTAATTGAGAGCTGCTGGGGTGGAGGTGGGTGGGAGGGACGGGGTGGTTGGGGGAGGGTATGTGCTATGGTCAGCGCTGTGAATCGTGTAAGGCTGATGAATCACAGACCTGTACCCCTAAAACAGATAAAACATTACACAGTAATAAAAAAAAAAAGCTGTGGGTCAGTAAGAGACTATTTGGTAATCATGAAAATGAAAACTTAATAAGTCAGGGACACTGAACTGAACTCCCCTATCTCTCCATATTCTATAACAGTGCCTACTACTTAATAGGTAATAATATTTGCTAAGCTAAGGAGTGGCTCAAGTGAGATATGATGCTAACTTAGCTAGGATGCTGTTGGTGAAGATGAAGAGAAACAAACGGATTCAAAACTCTACCTAGAAAGTAAAATATAGAGAGGATTCAGTGATGGATGGACTCAGGAGAATGAGAGGAAGAATCAAGACAGACTTGGGATTCTAGCTGAAGCTAACCACTAGGTGAATGCTGTGCCATTCACTAAAATGGGGACACACAGAAGAGATGGTTATGTGGAGGAAGACGATGAGAGAAACTGATCTGGTTCAGACACAGATTGAAACACCAAGTGGCTTCACAGTTCTCTGATGATGATTCTAGAAGATGACCTGTTGGCACTGCTGGCCACCAGAGCTGAGGGCCTCCTATCACATGATCACAATCCATGTGCTACTTAGAGACCAGCTCATTTATACTGAGCTTCCCCGAGGTAATTCCTAAGACAGGTACAGGCTGCCTTTATTTTCCATTTTCCTATCACATAATTCTGGAATCAGAAGTCTTTTTTTTCCCGTATACTCATCCTAATAATATGACATCATGGAAATATTGTACATTTTCCACCCATAAAACTGTCTTTTCTTAGGAAGAACAACATGGGGTTCTTAAAAACTAGACTAACACAGGCCAGAAATAGACTTGATATATTCAATAACTTAAATTAACGCAAAATGAATTATCAATAGGCAAAGTATAAAATAAGATTTTATAAAACATTCTCAGGTAAAGGACTCTGTAGACTAAAAAAATAAAAATGGGGGGGAGAGCAAAAGTAAATAACATCCTAGAATCTCAGGATTCCATGGAAACTGTCCTAGCAATACAATGATACCTAGTGCACCATGTCACCCATCATACACATAGGAGATGAGTTCCAAAACTTGGCCACTCAACTTAACAGCACATCATGTACCTTCCTAGAACTCTCTATGTCACAACTGCTATGATTTTCCTAAATGATGGGATTTGGGGGAAGAGAACAAGTAGGGTGTGTGTGTGGGTGTGTGTGTGTGTGTGTGTGTGTGTGTGTAAATACACATGCAGAAGTGGATAATGGATGGGTGAGGGATTTCTTATTATAACTCCTGATAGAAGATGATGGTCTCCTTTCAGGTGAGAATTTAAAGAAAAATAATCATCTTATTAGCATACGAAATGGAAAAACCTGACGTTTACTTGTTTCAAAATAGTGATAGTATTTTCAAAACATATACAGACATCTTTTCATTTCACATCCACATCTTGAGCTTAATTTTAGGGGGGAAAAAAACTTTCTTACTCTTAAACTTGCTACTAAAATTTTAATTTTGTATCACTAGGCAGTTTGGTAAAATCTATTTTTTCATTGTTAAGCACATAACAAATCTTTGCTCTTGCTTCTTCACTTCTAGGGGTTAAAAGGACAGGATGAAGACTTCAATCCTGACAGGGCTCATCTTGGTCTTTGCCATTTGTTTCCCGGTAAGATTCTATACATTTGAATACAAGAAGAACTACCTGAAATTGAGAGCTAACACAGAGGTAGGGTTCGGAGTGAGATTATGGCATTGTATTTTTAAACACAGGACAGAGTCCCATGAGATGGGGAGGAACAGGAACAATTGTCTTCTACTTCTAATACCATAAAAATTACCTGAAATTTGAGAAGAAACAAAGCTAAGGGAGAGGTGAAAGGGAAATCAAGAGGGAGAGAAGAGGTAGAGAATGACTGCTAATTGAGGAGGATAAGGTAGGAGAAAATCTCCAAATAAATCTGGAGTACTGGAAGTAAACTTGTTAAGAAATGAGACCAAGACTTCCACTTCTCCCACTGGTCCCTGTTCTCTCAGCACCTCCATTGTAAGGAGATTCCCCTGAGAAGGCGAAAAATGAGGGTGAGTTTACCCATGTCTCAAGTTTGTTTTTCATTCAACCTCTGGGTCTATTATTATGTTCTCATGATGAAAAACTACAACATGTTCTTCCACACAAGACTTAAACACAATGAAAAAGAAGACAGTCTCTTCTATTGATATCTAAAATAGATAATTATTATACACATTTGACTCATCTGAAACATGACTTGTGCAAACAGATTTTTATGTACGTCTTTGAACGAGCTTTGGTCTTTTGAATTTTGTGGCCTTTTGCTTTACCCTTTTATCTCTCTTGCAGAGTTTTGTGTTTTTTTATTTGTTTAAAAAACAGAAACAAAAAAACCTTCTTCAGGGTGCCTCAGTGGCTCAGTTGGTTAAGTGTCTGACCCTCGATCTCATCTCAGGTCTTGATCTCGGAGTCATGAGTTCAAGCCCCATGTTGTACTCCATGCTTGTAGAGGAGCCTACTTTAAAAACAAAACAAAACAACCTTTTTCTGCTCCTCTGACTTAATTATATACCACTTACTAGTTCCTTGCATTTCTCTTTAATCAGAGCATAGTATCCACTATTTTTAGAATTACAGATGGTCTTTAAGTGTCTGTTCCATGATATTTTAACAACCATGCTTCATTCAAGGATCCTTTCCTTTTCTGCCATTATTATTATAACTTTGTCATATTCTTCTCAGATTTAATGCCTCAGATAAAGCTTTTACAAGCAAGAGAAACTCGTTTTTTGTTGCCATTTTTAATATCCAACTTTCTGAATTCAACACCAAATACTTCTGTGTAATTCTAAAGTAGCATTTAGCTACAAAACTTTTATTGAGATTCATGTAACATGGTTGCCTTATTATTTGATTCTTTTCTTAATTCCTAAAGGAGACGAGAATGATTCCATCCTGTAATTTTTAATGAAAACAAGTTTTCATGTATTTAACAGGATATTTTATGAAACCAATGATTTCCCCAAATTAGATTTCTGTATATTGTTGGATTTCCTTAGTAAATACTAAAAGTACTGAACGTTAACACCGAGATATTTTCTCTAATTATCCACATATAGTGCCTTGTTCTTTTAAATTTATAATGCAGTTTATTCTAAATTTATATTGCACTTAAAACCAAAGCACGTTCTAAACTAAGGAGCAGAACAGCTTCTCTAACTAAAGTGAAAATACAAAACAATAATTGAATGAATACTTCATTTGGTAATATCTTCTACTCTCTCCTCCTGCAGTTTAGCGAGAGTCAGCCATCACAGCGCCGGCCAAGAGCAAAGACAATCAATAGTCGACCAGTACAAAGTTCCCCGGCCAGGACCTCACAAAATAGATCGCCATCCACACAAGTCAGTAGGAAACCTCAACCCGGTTCTCATGCCTCTGCCTCACCTGCACTGCCACACAAAGCAGCCAGCCAATTATCTTTAAATTCTAGGACATCAAGCAAAAAGAAAAAACCTGTCCCGACATCAAAAAGGCAAAGTCTACAAGTCAGGCCTAAGAAAAGTGCATTGGCCTCTGCCAAGAAAGGCCTGCCTCCCCTTCCATCTGGTTTAACAAGACGAAATACTCCACGGAGCACAAGTAAAACTCTAAAACAGCCGAAAAAAAGTCAGAAGACAACCGCCAAGAAACAGTCAAAACGGACAGCAGCAGCACCAAAACCATCTCTATCTGTAAAGAAAAGTCAAAATACATCTAAAAAAATCCTGTCCACCTCTGCCAAGAAGCAGCTGAATTTCCCAAAAGTGGCTAAGGAGGCATCAAAACAAACTTCAACTTCAAAGAAAAGTTCACTGAAGCCCAAGAAAATCCAGGCTGGGCCTGCTAAGAAGCAGTTAAAACAACGCACAACTGAATCAACTCCAAAAAAAAAAGTAACTAAGAAGAAATCTCAAAATACTTATAAACTAACCCTGTCTGTATCCAAAACACAATCTAAGTCCACAACAATAAAAAGTTCCCCCAAAACTTCTTCAGCTCCAAAGAAAAGACCAACTAAATCTCGTAAGACTCTGCCATCACCTGCCAAGAAAAAACAGAATCAGGCAAAAGCAGTTAAAGCAGCCCCCAAAAAAAGTTCAGCCAAAAAGAAAAGTCTAAAGAAACAAAAAAATAAACAGCTAACGCCAGTCAAAAAAGGGCCAGCTACGGCAATAGCAACAAGAGCAGTATTAAAAGTCAAAAAGAAAAATCTAACCACACCTAAAAAGACAGCATCTACATCTGCCAAGAAAAAGCTCAATCAGCCAAAAAAAGTTGCAACAAAAAGGAAAATATCTAAAGCCAAAAATAAAGTGTCAAAGAAACCCAAAAACTTTACTTCACCTGCCAAGAAACAAGCGAATCAACCTAGAGCACTGAAATCAGTACTAAAAACAAAACCAGCCTCCAAGAAAAGACCAAATAAAGTGAAAAGCTCCTCGTCTAAAACTGCCAAGAGGCAGTCAAATCAAACAAAAGGCGGCAAATCTCCAGCTCTCAGAAAAACTCTGGCCAAAAAGAAAAACCTAAAAGAGTCTAAACCAGCTGCTGGAAAACTACTCAATGGGTCTAAATCTGCTCAAGCCGGACCAAAAAGATCTCCAGCCAAGAAGAAAATTCAAAAGAAGTCTACACAGAAAAAGCCCACCGCAGGTAAAAGGACTGCGAAAGCAGCTCTTGCAAAGAGTAAATCTATAAAACCATCTAAAAAAAGGCAGCCCGACTCTCTAACAGCAAAGAGGCTAAGTAAATCCAAAAAAAGACTGTCTAAACCTCCTAAGGAAGGTGTAAATCAACTTAAACCCCTCAAAGGAAAAAAAAGACCACCTTCTGTAGCAGGCAAAACTGTAAAACAACCGAAAAGAAGGAAATCCATACCTGCCCCAAAAAACTTGAAATCATCTAAATGCAAAGGATCTAAGTCTGTTCAAAGTCCACAGAAAAAGTTCCCACATAGCAAAGTCACAAAACCATTTCCATTACATGTACCACCTAAATTCCATCCCTGTCTACAACCAAACCGACCACATAAGTGTCCACTAACAGCTCATCAGATCTATCCACTTCCACCAAAACCAAGGCTAAGCGCCCAGCATCCCCATGCAAGCCAGCAGCAGCATCACCGGCCTCATTTGTCTCATAAGCCACCGTGTCGTAAGCCAAAACCTCCAACAAGGCCAACAGGGACAGAAGACATCACACCTGGGGGCCCGACCCATGCAATCACCACAACACCTGTAGCTCTTACTCATTTAGCCGCCATCACGAGCACTACAGCCAACAGCAAAAGGTCTCCGTGGGTGGCCCCAACTAGTGCCTCTGCCACTGCAACTAAGGGATCAGATGCAGCCACCGGAACACCTGCAACTGTGGCTGCCACCGCAGTCCAAGCGGCGTCAACCACTAACTCAGCAACAGACGCTGCCTCCACCACAGCGGCCCCAGCGCCCGATCTTACCGCGGAGCGCTCAGAAGCTGAGGCAAACACAGCAGAAGACGCCACTCTCCCAGCTACAGAGGGTTCCACCACTCGAGTGGCCACCGCTACTGTCGCCACCCCTGCTGCAGCCACAACCCCCACACATGTTGGCACCACACGTGCGACAGCTCCCATGCCTCTAGGGACTGGTGCCACCTCATCACCGCCCAGTGCTACCACAACTCTCGCTTCTGCCCCCACAGAAATACTCGGAACTTCGACCGCTGCTGCTAGTTCTGTCACAACGACGGCGTCGCCTGGTGCCACAACCACAGCTGCACCAAGTTCTGCAACCACCAGTGCTCCCGGTACAGCCACCGTAGCGGACTCCAGTTCTGCCACCGCACCAGTGGCGGAGCCTACCCCTGAACCAGCCGGTGACCTAACCACGGAAGCTCCTGCCCCGGCGAGCCAGGAAGTCACTGAAACGGCCGACGACGCAGCCACTGCAGCGGCCGCCACAACTTCACCTAACGGGCTAACAACCGGGGCCACGGGCTCCACAACCTCAGACGCAAACTTCTCACTCACTGCTACGACAACGGCTAGATCCTCAGACCCACCATCTGGGGGGACGACCACCACCACAACTGCAGCAGCCTCTTCAGCCCCGGGGCTGGATGGGACCACCCATGGTCCAGTCACAGCCGCAGCCACCGGCGTTACAACTGCTGCCGCCGGCGCGGCTGGTGCTACCGCTTCCGCCCGCGGGACTCCAGCCACAGCACGTGCTACCGCTTCCGCCCCCGGGACTCCAGCCGC
>PISX010022745.1:6439-31206 GCA_004024625.1 Mellivora capensis
TTTTTTTTTTTTTTTTTTTTTTTTAAGATTTTATTTATTTATTTGATAGAGATCACAAGTAGGCAGAGAGAGAGGAGGAAGCAGGCTCCCCGCTGAGCAAAGAGCCTGATTTGGGGCTCAATCCCAGGACCCTGAGATCATGACCTGAGCCGAAGGCAGAGGCTTTAACCCACTGAGCCACCCAGGTGCCCCTCTTCTTGCTTTTTGAGGTAGGCCTTATTGCCATATACTTACCTCTTAGGGCCGCCTTTGCTGCACCCCAAAGGTTCTGGACCATCATATTTTTGTTTGTTCCATTTTTTTTTTTTTTTTTTTAGTTTCTTCAGTTTCCTGGTTAACCCTTTCATTCTTTAGAAGGATGTTCTTTAACCTCTATTTGTGGTCTTTCCAATTTTTTTTTCTTGTGGTTGACTTCAAGTTTCATAGCATTGTGGTCAGAAAATATGTGTGGAATGATCTCAGTCTTTTTGTACTGGTTGAGACCTGATTTGTGACCCAGTATCTGATCTATTCTGGAGAATGTCCTATGTGGACTCAAAAACAATGTCTAGTCTTCTGCTTTAGGATGAAATGCCCTGAATGTCATTCAAAGCCATTGTCTCTTGTTGATCTTCTGCTTAGATGATCTGTCCATTGCTGTGAGTGTGGTGATAAAGTCCCTTACTATTATTGTATTACTATCAATGAGTTTATGTTTCTTATTAGTTGTTTTATATATTTGGGTGTTCCCAAGCTGGGGCCATAAATATTTAGAATTGTTAGATATTATTGGAGAGACCCCATTATTATGATATAGCACCCTTCTTCATCTCTTGTCAAGTCTTTGGCTTAAAATCCAGGTTTTCTGATTTAAGTATGGCTACTTCAGCTTTCTTTTGATGTTCATTAACATGATAAATGGTTCTTCATCCCCTCACGTTCAATCTGCAGGTGTCTTTAGAGTCTCTTGTAGGCAACATATAGATGGGTCTTGGTTTTTGTTGTTGTTGTTGTTGTTGTTTTGTTTTATCCATTCTGACACCTTATGTCTTTTGATTGAAGCATTAAGTCTGTTTACAATGAGAGTGATTATTGATAGATATGAATTTAGTGCAATTGTATTACTTGTTACATCATTGTTTCTGGAGATTTTCTCTGTTTCTTTCTAGTCTTTGTCATTTTGGTTTTTCTTTCCCACTCAAAGAGTTTTCTTGTGGGTGGTTTAGTGGTCACAAATTCCTTTGCCCGGTACATACTTTATCCCTCCTTCTGTTCTGATTGACAGCCTTGCTGGGTAGTGTATTTTTGGCTGCAGATTTTTCCCATTCAGTATATCGAATATATCAGGTCTTCTGACCTGTCAGTTGTTGTGGAGAGGTCTTTTGCTAATCCTATGTTCTCTTATAAATTACAGACTTCTTTTCTTTTGCTGTATTTTAGGATTTTTTCCTTATCTCTGTATTTTGCAAATTTTGCCACAAATACCTCTTGGTGTTGGCCTACTTCTGTTGATTTTGATAGGAGTTTTCTGTGTCTCCTGGATTTGGATGTCTGTTTCCTTCCCCAGATTAGGGAAGTTTTTAGCTATAGTCTCCTCAAATAAACATCTGTTTCCTTCACCAGATTAGGGAAGTTTTCAGCTACAGTCTCCTTAAATAAACCTTCTGCCTCTTTCTCCCTGCTTCTTCTGGGACTCCTATGATGATAATGTTGTTATGCTTTATGGAATCACCAAGTAACCTAAGTCTACATTTGTGATCTAATATCTTTCTTTCCCTCTTCTTTTCAGCTTCATTCCTTCCATGATTTTATCTTCTAATCACCTACTCATTCTTATGCTGCTTCCATCTTTGTGGTCATTACATCCAGTGGGTTTCACATCTTGGTTATTTTTTTTATTTCAGCCTGACTAGTTTTTACGTCTTTTATCTCTGTCGTAAGGAACTCCCTGGTGTCTTCTATGCTTTCTTTCCTCAAGCCCAGCTAGTATCCTTATGATTGCTGTTTTAAATTCTGGGTCAGTTATATTACTTATATCTGTTTCAATTAGATCCCTGGCTGTGACCGTTCCTTGTTTTGTTTTGTTTGGGGGTGGGGGGGAATGAATTCCTCCATCTTGGCATTTTTGTCTGGGTCTCTGTCTTCTTCTCTGTGTTAGAAAAACTGGTTGTTTCCTCCTCCCAAGAGTAATAGTTTTATTAAGAAGAGGCCATTTACTGTCCGGGGCCTGGAGCTTCAGGAAGTGTCTCTGGTGTATGCTGTGTGCACTCTGCTGTGTTTTGGCTGCTCTTTCCCTCAGGTCAGTCCTCTGCAGAGTTTCCTCCTTGCCTGCAGTGAGAAGTGTCTGGACCTTGGCCAGAGTGTGGTGAGTTTTAACTAGGTGTGTTCTAGTCTGCTCATTAAAAGAAACGTGATGCTATTTGCACTAGAGCTGAAGCTGCAGCACTCTATGGTCAGTAGAACTGGTGTGTTAAGGGGGGTTTATCCTCGTCTACTGAGGGAGGGGCCCATTGCTCTTGTTCTCAGGCCCACTTGCCTTAGTAAAGAAGCATCTGCAGTACGCTGGGGACATGGGGGCAGGGCTTAGTGTAAGGGGTTTAGGCCTCCGTTGTTGGTGCTGTGCTGGTTACTGAAGTTATGTTGAGGGGTAGGGGAGGGAACTGACAGCAGCCCTCTCTGTCATCCCCAGAGAGGGGGAGTTCATACCTGCCACTGTTTGGGAAGCCCTCCCAAAAGAATAAACAACTTCTCTTTGCGTGTCCTAGGTGTCTCTCTGATCCCTGCATTCACTCTATCTGTGTCCAAGCCATCTGCCCATCCCACAGCCCAGTGCACCTGTGTTCTATTCCAGGCAGCCTGGCTGAGTTGTAAAAATCCAAAATTTAGGGACCCAATGTGGCACAGACCCATCCTGGTCCTCTATGGGAGGGTCCCACTTAGATGGTGGTGCTGGTGCAAACTTGTCCCAGAAGGCCAGTTACACCACCATGCAGGAGCTTGGAATTCGGAGTAAAGCACAGCAAAGAAGAGGTGTCCAGATTAGCTACCCGAAGAAGGTATCTCTGTACCTATGCAGAAGGAGGCAAAGTGTAATGGTGCCAGCAGGCTCTTCTATCCTCAGAGAAGCAATGCCACCTCTCCCAGATATGCTCTGAGAAGGGGAAACTCTCTCAGTGCATCCCAGGGAATCCTCAGATCATGCTATCTGTTCCTGGGCTTCTGCCCTCCTTCTCCAAAGGAGCATTGCAGCACCCACTGGGCTCAACACCAGCCATGGTGGGGGCCTCTAAAACTTTGAGCTCTGCTGGTTATAAAAACGCACAATAATCACCCCTCATTTCCCCAGTCAATGGCTTTGGGGAAGTTTTTTCCTTGTGCAATCTCGTGTGCTCCTCTCTCTCTCACCTCTCTCTTATCCTCAGGGCCCCCTCTTCTCCTCAGGATCCATAATTCTTTTCTCCCCCAAATCATATCTCTGCACTTCCTACCCTCCACAATGTGGCCTATTCTCTCCCTCCAGCTGTGCAGTTTGTTCTGTCAGTCTTCAGATCAATTTCTTGGGTTTCTAGAATGATTTGATATTTATCTAGCTGTGTTCGAGGGACAAGACAAGGCTAGGGTCCTCCTACAACCCCACTATCATCCCGTTTTTCTTCAAAAACAAAAAATTTTTAAAAGTGTGTGCAATGGTAGTTCTAGCACTTCCTAAAATCCCACCTGTGGTGCTGAAGCTAGCATTTGTGGCAGTTATATAAAGCTTTGATTGTTCTATAATTCTATAATTGTTCTATAAATTCCAAAGCTGGTTATACCACAGCTATGAAACTTTGGGCACAATATTTAATGGAACTTTTATTCTTGCCTGTCTGATGCCAGGCTGCTGCATTCTTAGAGAATAACATTTAAAAGGAAATGGGCTTTGTGAAAAAGAGTTTGTTATACAAGGCAATTTCTATTAATGCAAAATGCAGCAGTGTTTAAGAAAATCCCAGTCATTTGAGAGTGTGGTCAACTGGGATTCCATTACTTGGCATTCCATTATACTGGGTGCACCTGTAATTTGTAAGTTTTGAAACTTGTTAATGTCTTGAAGAGAGCATGACATATAACAGTATGTATATGGCATGTTATATTCCTATATAACTTAAAACCCAAACAGGTTAAACAACAAAGACTGATACAGGGAAGAAGACACCAAGATTTGAAATTTGTATCAAGTTTAGTCACCACAACCTCCCCTCCCCTCCCCCCACTGGTCCCCAACAAGGTAGCTACAAAATCTAATTTCCATCTCTTCTGAGGCTGATACCTCATGGGCTGAAGTGCAAGGACTTACATATGCTAATCACTAAGTGAGGTAATCTGAACCCACAAGTCTGACTGTTTACTCTTTGGAACCAGTCTACTCAGTTTCCAATACCGGCTCTGTCATTGTATTGACTGTGTGATCTTGAGAAAGTTATCTCATCTCTTCCTGTCTCAGTTTCCTTAGCTGTATCATGTGTCAGGATCAGGGGAAGTGACAATACCTTATAATATTGTTTTAAGAATTCAAAGAGGTCATCTATAGAATCAAATAGAACAGCATCTGCCACAAAGCAAAGCACTCAATATATGTTAAGTATCACCAGTCTTACTCTAAGAAAAACAGGGAGCCATCTAAGAGTGAGGTGTGAAGCTTTGAAGTGACCATGATTTGTAGGTAAAAAGTATTTCTGGCTATAGAGGTGCATGCTAATCATACAATGTGTAGAGAGCATAAGAACATGATTACAGTAGGGGCCAAGTAACAACAGAAAACAGAAAACTGACTTCCATTAGATATGTGGCTCCTATCATTTCACGGAAGACAGGCCCAGAACTTAAGACCCTACAGAGTATAAGCGCAAGGAGACCAACAAATCCTCTAAGAATAAAGAATGTCAAAATCCATCATATCTAAAGAGTTCCAACTATGAAATTAGGAGATGAAAGGGCTATTAAGTTCACTTCTCTGTGTAAATTTTTCTCGCACTAAATATGAACAAAAACATCTTAAAGACTAATGGAGACAGTGCAAAGATATGATAGACTTGGGAAGCGGCATGTGTATGGGGGTAGGAGGGTTCTAAAGAAAGTCTACAGTAGCAGTGATCAATAAAACTTCATGCAATTATATAAATGCTCTATACCTGGACTCTTCAGTGTGATAGCCATGAGCCACATGTGACTATAATGTGACTTAAGCATAAGAATAACTAAATTTTAACTTAATTTAATTAAAAGTTTAATAAACCTGGGGCACCTGGGTAACTTAGTTGGTTAAACAATTACCTTTGGCTCAGGTCATGATCCCAGGGTCCTAGGATTGAGCCCTGCATCGGGCTCCCCGCTCAGTGGGAAGCCTGCTTCTCCCTCTCCCTTCACCCCTCCCCCTGCTCTTGTGCACTCACTCTCTCTCAAATAAATAAAATCTTTAAAAAATATTTAATAGGGGCGCCTGGTTGGCTCAGTGGGTTAAAGCCTCTGCCTTCAGCTCAGGTCATGGTCTCAGGGTCCTAGGATTGAGCCCCTCATTCGGCTCTCTGCTCAAGCAGGGAACCTGCTTCCTCCTCTCTCTCTGCCTGCCTCTGTGCCAACTTGTAATCTCTGTCAAATAAATAAATGACATCTTTTTTAAAAAAAATAAATAAATAAATAAAAACTATTTAATAGTCCTGGGGTGCATGGGTGGCTTAAAGCCTCTGCCTTCAGTTCAGGTCATGATCCCAGGGTACTGGGGTCGAGCCCCACACCAGGCTCTCTGCTCAGCAGGGAGCCTGCTTCCTCCTCTCTCTCTCTCTCTCTGCCTACTTGCAATCTCTGTCAAATAAATAAATAAAATCTTTAAAAAAAACATTAAAAGAATATTTAATAGTCTTATGTGGCTAGAGGATACCATATAAGGCAGTGGGACTCTAATAAAAGACTACGATATCTCCACACCTAAGCAAACTAGTATATTTCAATGTTTTCTAGTTGTATGACTTTGTCAGTCATCGGCTGACTGTACACATATAGCCCTGATTGTAATTTTGCCTGTGGACGAAGCTGATCATTCTATCCAACTGTGGTTTTCAACCTGCAAATATGCAATTTCCTGCTTAAGTCATAATAAATATGCAGTTATTAAGAACATGAAACTTTCTCTCCCTGCCTCAGAACGCATTTATTGCATTTTTTCTCTAGGCAAGTAAGAAACATGCATTTAAATCTCCCTCTGATAAACGATTCTCAGAACTGCACTGACTCTCCTTTACTTGTGTCCTCACATAAAGTGCTGCAGTTAAATGGTGAGCAGGGCAAGTAGCAGCAGAATATGGACTGGCAGTGAATAAAGAGAAAAAATGAGAGAGGGCAATAGTCTTTGCCAGTGATGGAAACTTCAATGGCTAAATAGGAATTTAGACTCCCTTTTACCTCCCAGTGAACAAATGCACAACTTTTAAGATTCTTCCTTTACATCTTAAATCTCAGAAGCTTGGTATCATTAAGTGACTCGGTGCAATAGTCCTTCAAGAGAAATTAAACCCCATCTAAGAAATAGTGACAAATACCAGATATAGTACTCTCAGTCTAGTCAAACCACTGCCTTAGAAAGCAATAACATTTCCTGCTTTGATTCACACTGTGTTTCTCTGCATCAGATGCTAGTAGACTGTTTATCTTATTCAATGGCAGCTCAACATAAGACTGAGAGCTATAAAGAATTTATTCTACACTGCCTCCCCAAATTCTTTTCTGGTAAAACTGTTAGAGCCTTGTTTTATTTAACTTTAGGACTCCTCCTCTGCCTTACTGCTCATTTCTCTTATCTGATGATTGTTTTATTTCTCCCACACTCTGAGAAGAAGAATTTCCAAGATGACGACCACTGGGTAGAAAGACTCTTATACTAATTCCCAAGATGGAAAAGTCTTAATGACCATCCCCTAGATTCCTATAAAATTTTAATCTGTACATAAGAAGTATACATTCTCTTTTGGTAGATATTGTTTGCCCCGATGAGAGCCATTTTCCTTCATCTTCCCTCCTTTCTGGCAGAAATCAATTTCCACCTTAGAGACTGAAATTTTGGTCCCTTCTTTACAATCCTTTTCTGCAGTTAAGAACCATTAGGCATTAAAATCCTGGGCAATGAAACATACAAATGTCTGCTGAAAGCTTGTGTGAAAGATTTTCTTCCCTGATAAAGACATAGCTCCAAGTATTCCACCTTCTTTCTTTCTGTCTTTGGAGGACATATGTATGGGTATGTGACAACTATCTTGTCACCAGGAGCTTACAAGATTGAATAAGAACAATCAAAATGCAGAGCATCACAGAGACAAACAGAAAATTTTTGAATCTTGATGGCATTATCGAGCTGTTGACCTAATACTGCAACTGCTTCTCTCCAGACTCCTTAATTTGTGAATAATTAGCTATCTTTACTATGTAAGCCACTTTCAGGTTTACGGACATCATTCTTCCTTGCAGTCAAAGTGCAGTAACTGCTGCATCTACATATCCTAGGTGTTGGAACTACGTCCGGAAGACACAGAAACAATCCCCATTCTCATGAAGTTGCAGACATAGAACCCTTTTCAGGAAAATGAGTGCTTATCATTAATCTGATCATGACCATTTTGCCTCTGGCCTCCAAAGATTAAATGTGTTGGAAAAAAGAAAACAGTAATGATTAGCAGTTTGGCTTTGACTCTTTTGGTTATCAAGTTTATTATCTGTAAAATAAAAGTGGGAGGCAGGGAAAGATGGCAGAGGTATAGGACACACTATTCACCTAGTCCCCTGAACTGAGCTGGATATCCCAGACAACTCTAAAAACCCATGAAATCAGCCTGAGATGTAAGAAGATTTATCAGAATCTATACCAACAGAATATCTCTGGTGGCTGGTTTCAAGGTATGAAGCAGGGAGCCACGATTCTGCAGGAAGATATCAGAATATAAGTGAAGGGGGAGGGACCCATCATAAGTGCTGGAACCAAGAAGGTGAAATAACACAGGGCCACAAAAGTATCCCATGCTGGGGACCAGGCACAGACTTGCAGACAGGTAGCAGCAGGGAAAGGACTTTAGGGCAGCCCCCAAGACTGAAACCTGGAGCTGCAGAGGTGCATGTGTGAACTGGGGGCATCTGGCAGTTTTAGAAGTACAAAGGGCAGAGACGTGCCTGGATATGGAAGCAAGGGCTGTGAGTGCTGCTATGGATGCACAACCCAGCACACTGTGGTGGTTTTTAGAAGCACAGACAAAAATGGAGTTAGTGTGTCCTGGAGGGCTCTCTGGAGATCAGACTGTGATCTCTCTGTTCAGAGACATAAGTTTGGACACAGTCATTTCTGCTCTGACTCCTGGGGTAGGGGGGTGTGGAAAGCCAACAGAGAAAGATGCCAGAGAACAAAAGCCCACCAAAACCAGTTTTCAATGAGCCCATCCCCCCCACACATGGCAGGGCACCTCTGCCCAAACAGGGTTACCTAAGGAACACCACGGCAGGCCCTTCCCCCAGAAGACAGGCTGGAAGAACAAGAGGCTGACAACTCTAAGGTCCCTATAAAACAGGTGTATCTTACTTGGGTTATGGTCAATAATTTGGACTCTGTACATTCCCTCAACCACCCCTCAACAGAATGAATAAGAGGAGGAACACCCAAACACAGGAAAAATTCAGAGACTGTGACCTCTGCCACAGAACAATTGGATATGTGTACATTGGTAGTGTATATAAACAATATGTCAGACTTCAGGGTAACAGTTATGCAGACAATACTAGGATGGAGAAAATCATTAATGGCAACATAGATTCTCTAAGGGCAGAAATGAGAGCCCATCTGGCAGAACTTAAAAATGCTATCAATGAGATCCAATCTAATCTAGATACTCTAACAACTAGGGTAAATGAGGCAGAACGAATCAGTGATCTAGAAGACAAACTGATAAAAAAGAAGGAACAGGAGGAGGCCTCGAACAAACAGCTTAAAATCCATGAAAACAGAATTAGAGAAATAAATCACCATGAAAAGTTCCAATGTTAGAACTACTGGGCTTCCTGAGGGGGTGGAGACAGAGAGCTAGAGAGACAGAGAGAGAGGACTAGAAGATAATACTTGAACAAATCATAGCTGAGAACTTCCCTAACCTGGAAAATGAAACAAGCATTCATACTCTAGAGGCAGAAAGGACCCCTCCCAAGGTCAAGGAGAATAGACCCACACCTGGCATAAAGTAGTAAAACTGGCAAATCTTAGAACCAAGGAAACCATCTTAAGGGCAGTTAGGGGCAAGAGATTCCTTATATACAGAGGGAGGAATATCAGAATAACATCAGACCTGCCCGTAGAGACCTGGCAAGCCAGAAAGGACTGGCAAGACATATTCAGGGTACTAAATGAGAAGAACATGCAGCCAACAACATTTCATCCAGCAAGGCTTTCATTTAGAATGGATGGAAAGATAAAGAGCTTCTAAGATTGGCAAAAACTGAAAGAATATGTGCCCACTAAATCGGCCCTGCAAGAAATATTAAGGGGGGGGGGGAGGTTTCTATAAAAGGAGAAAGATCCCAAGAGTGATACAGAACAGAAATTTACAAAGAAAATCTGTAGAAACAAGGAATTCACAGGCAACATGATGACAATAAAATCATATCTTCCAATAATCACTCTCAACATGAATGGCCTAAATGGTCCCATAAAATGGCAAAGGGTTGCAGACTGGATAAAAAGACAGGACTCATCCATATGCTGTCTACAAGAGACTCATTCTAAACTTAAAGATATATCCAGACTGAAAGTGAAGGAATAGAGAACCATTTTTCATGTGAACAGACCTCAAAAGAAAGCTAGGGTCGCAATGCTCGCATCAGACAAATTAGATTTTTTTTAAAGATTTTATTTATTTATTTGACAGACAGAGATCACAAGTAGGCAGAGAGGCAGGCAGAGAGAGGGAGGAAGCAGGCTCTCTGCTGAGCAGAGAGCCCGACGCGAGGCCTGATCCCAGGACCCCGGGATCATGACCTGAGCCGAAGGCAGAGGCTTAACCCACTGAGCCACCCAGGCGCCCCAGACAAATTAGATTTTAAGTTAACAACTGTAGTTAAAGAAACAGAAGAACACTATATCATTCTTAAAGTGTCTATTCAACAAGAAGATCTAACAATTGTAAATATCTATGCCCCAACATGGGAGCAGCCAACAACATAAGCCAACTATTAACCAAAATAAAGAGACACATTGATAATAATACATTAATAGCAGGAGACCTCAACACTCTACTCTCAACAAGAGACAGATCATCTAAGCAGAAAATCAACAAAGAAACAAAGCTTTGAATGACACACTGGACCATATGGACCTCATAGATATATACAGAACATTCCACCCTAAGACAACAGAATACTCTTTCTTCTTAAGATCACACAGAACTCTCTCCTGAACAGACCACATACTGGATCACAAATCAGGTCTCAACCAATACCAAAAGATTGAGCTTATTCCCTGCATATTCTCAGAACACAGTGCTTTGAAACTGGAACTCAATCACAGAAAGAGTTGAAATTCAAACACTTGGAAGCTAAAGACTATCCTGCTCAAGAATGTTTGGGTCAATCAGGAAATCAAAGAAGAACTTAAAAAATTCATGGAAAACAATAAGAACAAAAACACATCAGTCCAAAAACTAATAGGATATGGCAAAGGCAGTCCTAAGGGGAAAATATGTAGCCATCCAAGCCTCACTCAAAAAAACTGAAAAATCCTGAATACACAAACTATCTTTACCCCTTAAAGAACTGGAAAATCAACAACAAATTAAGCCTTACCCACACACAAGAAGGGACATAATTAAGATTAGAGCAGAGATCAATGAATTAGAAAAACCAGAAATACAGTAGAACACATCTAGAAGCCAATTCTTTGAAAGAATAAATAAGATTGATAAACCACTGGCAAGACTTGTCCAAAAGAAAAAAGAGAGGACCCAAATTAATAAAATTATGAATGAAAGGGGAGAGATCACGACTAACACCAAGAAAATAGAAACAGTCATCAGAAATTATTATCAACAGCTACATGCCAATAAATTGAGAAAACCTAGACAAAATGGATGCATCCATGGAAACCTTTAAACTCCCAAAATTGAAACAGGAAGAAAGTGACAACCTTGAATAGATCAATAACCAGTCATGATATTGAAGCAGTGATCAAAAACTTCCCAAAAAATAAGAATCCAGGACATGATGGATTCCCTGGGGAATTCTAACAAACATTCAAAGAAGAAATAATACCTATTCTCCTACAGCTGTTTTAAAAAAAAGAAACAGAAGGAAAACTTCCAGACTCATTCTATGAGGCCAGCATTACCTTGATCCCAAAACCAGGCAAAGACACCAACAAAAAGGAGAATTTCCGAACATTATCCCTGATGAATATTAATGCCCAAATTCTCAACAAGATCCCACCTAACAGGATCCAACAGTATATTAAAAAGATTATCCACTATGACCAGGTGGGATTTGTCCCTCAGATATAACGGTGGTTCAACATTTGCCAATCAATCAGTATGATAGAACACATAAATAATAGAAGAGACAAGAACCACATGTTCCTCTCAACTGAGGAAAAAGAAAAAATTTTGTTTCTAAAATTTTATCTTCTTCAGAAGTGTTTTGGAACCTCTGTGTCAAAGTTCAAACAATGGGCATTACTAAATATAGATATAATGCTATAACTATCAGAATTCTTCAACCCATTTGCAGTAAAGATTTGAATCTTTTAAAGTCTAAGAAGGATTTAATTCAGAAATGAATATAACAGAAATATAAATCAGAACACATTTAATAATGACATCAAAGGAAACGAAAGCAGCAACTCTACTTCCTAGATGGGATTTTGTTTCTGGGTACTTGGAACAAAGCCACTGGTAGCATTGAATATGACATAGAATTTAAGGTCAGGTAAAGACAGAAATGACAGGAAGAGAGCTCAGGGATTTGCACAGAGGTGGGATCAAAGGGTGATCCACAGATAATCTATATAACATAAAATTGCTTCCTTAAAATGCTGAGTCCTGGGCCTCACCCTTAGGTCTAATGCAAATCATCTTCAGAGGTAAAGCATGAAAATGTTCATTTTAATAAGAGCCTCAAGTGAGTCTCCCCTAAGCCCATTCACTTTTGGGAACCACTGCTCAAGACCTGCTCTGTCATCGTGTAGCCACCATCCACTGATGATTCAGTTTAAATAGAAATTAACTAAATAAAAGATTCTAAAACTCAGTTCCTTGGTTTTACTACTGTCTTTTCACGTGTTCCATAGACACACATGGATAGCAGCTACCATGTGAGACACCACAGACATAGAACATCTCTACCTTCACAGGAAGTTCTGTTGGACACAACAGCATTATTGTGTATATAAGCTATATTCCCAATCTATCAGCATCCCTTCCTCCAAAAATCAGATCCCCTTCTGTATGCTCCATTCCCTTTCCCCATAAAAGTATTCTACCCTTTCTCTTATCTATACTAGAAGCCTGCTTCTAGCTATTTCTTTCATTTTAAAATAATACCACCACCACAAAGAAAATGCTATTGATCAATATTGAATACCATGAGACACTATATCCATCACTTGATATTTACTGTAATTCTAATTTCATGATTAATTTGTGCAACTCATTTAACATCTACATTTTACTGATGATTAAAGTATAAATCAGAGACTATTCATTCATTTACTCATTTGTCAAGTATATAGTGCTTACTATTGGTTAGGTAATGTGTAGAGGAGTGTGGAGCATTATATATACACAGAAAACCCACAAAAATTGCTGTCATCATATTTTCATTTTTATGTACAAAGGCAAACAATTAACAAGCATCTAAGTAAACTATTAAATAGTGTATATGCATGTGCACACACAAACCTATATACACATACACACATATCCCATTAACAAGTACTCAAAGATGCCTTGGTTTTATCCAGCTGGCTAGCAGGGGACAAGACTTAAGTGCTTCTTCTCGAGTAATTACCATTGAAGTACTTGCTGTTCTAGACTTGAAGTTATAAACTGGGATAATTGAGGGACACATTTAAAACACAAGAATCAGGTTGCCTGGGTGGCTCAGTGGGATAAAGCCTCTGCCTTCAGCTCAGGTCATGATCCCAGGGTCCTGGGATCAAGCCCCGCATCGGGCTCTCTGCTCAGCAGGGAGCCTGCTTCCTCCTCTCTCTCTGCCTGCCTCTCTGCCTACTTGTGATCTCTGTCAAATAAATAAAATCTTTTAAAAAAATAAAAATTAAAAAAAAAAATAAAACACAAGAATCTTCTGAGGCTCAGTGCTTACAGCCTGTTTCCCTGTGAGCCATCTGCACAAAAGACTTACTGCTCTCCTGGGAGCAGATACATCTCCACTCCTACCAGCAGCTGTCAGAGAACTGGCAACACCTACCCACTCATCTTACTTCTTCCTGCTTAAAACTCTGATTTTGCATCTCCCCACTAAACAAACAAACAAACAAACAACCAAAAATCTGTCACAACCTCAATTAGTTTAGATTTCTGTAGAGGCAGAAATAGGGATCGTCTTCACAAACTTTATTCATCCCTCTTCCATTTTAAAGGGTGCTTGCAATTACATGGGGCTCACCTGATTAGCAGCCTTAATTCCATCTGCAACATCATTACCCTTGGCCACATAACCTGACATGTTCACAGGTCTTAGAGATTAGAGTATGGACATTTAGGTTCGGAAACACCCTTCTGCCTACTACTACTACAGCTTTTTCTCCCAAAATAATAACAACAACAAATAAATTACAAATTATCTTGACAGCCTTTCAGTTGTTTCATTGAGAACTTTCTAACTTTGCTCTGCAGGGAACTAGGTTATAACTCAGAAGTAGAGAATATGGTTCCTTATTATGCCTTTGCTTCTCTATAGAATAAGAATTATGCAAATGTCAACATAAAATAGATATAAATAAAGGGAATCAGAAGCAATGAACCCTTCCAAGTAATATTCTGTGGGAGACAGAAATACAGTTGTCCTTTTTTTTTTAATTTTTCCTTCCTACACATCCTATTTCAGTACTTTTCCCATGGCTTTACTTACTATACCCAATTTCAGCGATCCTCATGCTCACATAAAGAGAATATTGATGAGGGCAGTGGGAGACTAGAGTTTTAATCCCTGCTCTGCCACGGGATAACTGCAATTCCCCAGTCAATTCACTTTCCATCTCTGAAATGTGGTCTCCCCATATGTAAAAATCAATGAATTAGACTATAACCATCACTTATCAAAAAAGAACCATGGTACAGATGTGGGACATGGCACATGTATAAAATATAATTCAGTCCTCAATGATCTATAATTGTTATCTCTATTTTAGAGATTAGAGAAATCGAGGCTCAGATAAAGTAAATAACATTCCTTAGATTAATCCAGTTTATACATAATAAACTATTAGGTTATCTCATGTAATATAAAATACACTCATGTAACATATTTAGAATTCTCTCATTTAATAATCAGAGTGCCATTCTGCCACTCAAATGGAAATAGGTGTGAATGTGGATAAACATAAACCTACACACAATAAATAATTCATATCTTTGCAATAAAGTCATTCTAATACCACAAATTCTAAGTGATGTATTCAAAAGTGAGGGTAGCAGACGCTCAATTTCCAAAGCTGCTGAGTCCTTGCTGCAGGCAGATTCTAGCTCTGATTAAATTAATGCCTGCCCAAACACAGGAACAGAGCCAACCTGAGAATCAATGTCAGATGAAGCTTTCAGCTCTTTGGATGCAACTTTTATTTTTCAACACGGAATACACGCAAATTCTTTTTATCACTGTAGAAAGTTAATAGGAGCATTTGGATCAAACACATTCATGTTAGAGACTAAAGTGCTCAGAAAATGTAGCTACAAAAGTAAAAAAAAATCTGAAGAAAACCGTATCTGAACATCTATGTCATAAGTTGCTGGTTAAAAATTACTAGAGGCACACTGAGCATTATCAACCCTTTGAGGCTTCCTTTTCATTCTTGTCTCATTCCACCACACTCACTATTACTCTGGCGAGATTGGAGCCCATCTGTTATTTAAACAATAATCAAAGCTAATAATTATAAAGTATTCCAGATACCAGATACCATAGTAAGTATTTATATGTAGGTTTTCTCATTTTTTTAAAAAAGATTTTATTTATTTGAGGGAGAGAGAGCACAAGTGGGTGGGGACGAGGGAGAGGGAGAAGCAGACTCCTCACTTAACAGTGCAAGCAGATAAGGGGCTCAATCCCAAAACCCCGAGATCATGACCTTAGCCAAAGGCAGACACTCAACTAACTGAGCCACCCAAGTGCTCCTAGGTTTTCTCATTTTTCTTAGCAATTTTATAAAGTAGGTTCTATTATTATCCAAATTTTGCAACTGAAGAGACAAAAGCATAGAGGAGTTAAATAACTGACCTAAAATTGCACAGCAAAGAAGATGTGGGGTAGCCCCATTCTCTCATTTGAGAGCTCATGCTGTATACAGCTTAAGTTTGCTAGAAAAATTTCATCCCACTGAATTGAAATGCCTATTCCCTTTTTGTTATTTGTTGTTTCTTTATCCATCCTTGTGAGACGTTTAAGAAAATGACACCATTTCTTTACTTTTTTACTCCTCATTCCATCTTTCACTGACCAAGACAGAATCTTTCCTATAGAAAGTGATCAATAAGCATTTTAAGATTAATAAATCAGATGTGGAGAAAAAGGAACCCTTGTGTACTGCTGGTGGAAATGCAAACTGGTGCAGCCAACCATGTCAAACAGTACAGAGATTGCTCAAAAAATTTAAAAAGTAAAATTGCGATAGAATCGAGTAATTCCACTAGTGGGTATTTACCCAAAGAAA
The DNA here is from genome assembly GCA_004024625.1 of Mellivora capensis. NCBI lineage: Eukaryota > Metazoa > Chordata > Mammalia > Carnivora > Mustelidae > Mellivora > Mellivora capensis. The sequence goes on from PISX010022745.1 coordinate 22,359, forward strand.
ACAAAAACACTAATTCAAAAAAGCATATGCCCTCATTTTTATTGCAGCATGATTTTCAATAGCCAAGGTACAGAAGCAACCTGAGTGTCCGTTGATAGATGAATGGATAAAGAAGATGTGGTATACACAATGGAATATTACTCAGCTATCAAAAAAGAATGTAATCTTGCCATTTGCAATGATGTGGATGGAGCCAGACAGTATTATGCTAAGCAAATGAAGCCAGTCAAAGAAAGATAAATACTGTATGATTTCACTCATATGTAGAATTTAAGGAACAAAACAAATGGTCAAAGAAAGGAAAAAAAGACACACACAAAAAAAATCCCAGACTTTTAAATACAGAGAACAAACCAGTGGTGCCAGTGGGTGGAGAGGATGGGTGAAAGCAATAAAGGAGATTAAGAGCATGCTTATTTTGATAAACACTGAGAAATACACAGAATTGTTGATGATAATCTACATCTGAAACTAATATAACACTGTATGTTAATTATACTTACATAAAAAGTGAAATAAAATAACATCCCTAAATATGTATATTAATAAATCATTCTAAACGGAAGAGAAAACTCCATCCAGAGACTTATCTCCATGTTTGGCATCAATTTTCACCATCACCCCACACAGCAAAACAGCATTCCTAACAGTCCGTAGCATACCCTTAACATTTATAAACACACAATTTAAAATAGATAAAAGAGAAATTACATTTGGGACAATAGGTATTATTTTCTTAACCAAGCATTGATTCCAAAAATCTGTTGGTTAACATTTATTAAGTATTTAACTCTTGGGGCACCTGGGTGGTTCAGTGGGTTAAGCCTCTGCCTTCGACTCAGGTCATGATCCCAGGGTCCTGGGATCGAGCCCCACATCAGGCTCTCCGCTTGTTAAGGATATGCTACAGACTGTTAGGATTGCTGCTTTGCCTGCTTCCCCCCCTTCTCTCTCTGCCTGCTTCTCTGCCTACTTGTTTGTGATCTCTGTCTGTGAAATAAATAATTTTTTTAAAAAAATCTTTAAAAAAAAAGTATTTAACTTCTATATGCATCTCAAGTGTCACAGGAATGACTTCTGCCCCTCAATTTGCTTTTCAGTAATCAGGTTTCTAAAACTCTGGCCCTTCTGAGATACTATTGTTTTATTGCCATTTTGGAAGTCTAAGGAATTGGAAACCTGATATGTAACATTTACTTTAAGGATATGGTTGGGAAATCCTCTTATAAACAACTGTTTAACAACTGTTAAATACAACAGTTGAGGATTATTTAAAGACCAGTGATCTAAGCATGGGTTTCTCAAATAAAGAAGGCACCAAAACTATTCTAAACTCAAGATGAATAAAGTAGCTAAGTCTTCTCAGATGGTCCACGTTGGCCTGGAGAAATGAATATATGTATGCAAAGACACAGATCAACAGAAGGGTGACCCAATTAAAGTTCTTAACAGCTAGAGGAATAAAGTAGATATTCTTCAAGCTTCACTGAAAATTGCATTTTGGGTTTTCTGGTGCAGTATTTCCCTATTAGCTATTACTCCCTACATATCCAATAATGCTACTCAGCTATAGCTTTGAATTTTACCCGTTAAGTGACTACAGGGGACTGTGGCTTTCTGGAGAAGAAAGACTAATACTAATCCCACCTTAGGAATTATAAATTCCTAAGTCACTACACATATTAACTTGATTATTAGTATTGTCTTTGTCATTATTTCATTATCAGTACCATGGTGTCAAGATCTTTATAGGCATTACTCAAATGGTTTCGTTAACTTGCAAAAGAGTTGCCATAACTATTTCCTTTTGATACTTGAGGATACTGAGTTTAGGAGAGTTGAAATAACTCACTCGAGATCACACAATTAATTTACACCCCTTTCTATCCACATCCTATAGTATTGTTCTTTTGCCCCTGAATCTGGGTGACATGGATAAATTTGGTCAAGGGGAAATGGCTGGACGAAAACATAGGACTTAGGATGTTTGTGAATATCATATAGTTCGTGTAATCACTAATCAATAACCAAGATGTCTCAAACACAGCAAATGCTAAGTAATAGTTCACTACTTCCTTACTTGCACAGTCAGTAAAAATTCCTTCCTTATCTCACCCATTCATCTGTACAACCAGGAATACTGAAAACATAATCTCTGCCAAGCACCAAGCTTATACTGGTAACTAAAACAGAAAACGTCACTGTCCTGTAGAATATTTTGATTTCATTAACAGACTAATATTACCTAAAGCAATTTCTAAGAAACTAAACTGACTCAAAGGCATGAGTTAAAGAAACTGGCTGCTACATAATAAACAGAATTAAGGACAGTGAGGAAGAAGAATAAAACAGAATCTTGGACTCATGAGCATCAGGATTCCTTGCTCTTTTCTGAGACTATACACTTAGATTTTATTTCTATATCACATAATTGTGCTGGATGTGCCAATTTAATTCAGAAGTCTTCCATATAGTTATGTTACTCTGCACTGATGAACCTGTTGTAGTTAAACTCTCCATTTACCTCCATGACATTCACCTCTACCCGTGAAAAACAAAACACTTTCAGCCTTGGTCAATGTGCTGCTCACTAAAAATATAAAATGTCCATTTTTACTTCTCATCTTCCAAATACTGTTCTGTTTTCTCTGCTTTAAAGTCAATGTCTTAGGTATTTGCCCTTTCCAATTTGACCATCAAACATAAGTCTTTACCATGATCTCCCTGGCTCTTATTTATTGGCGTTCAGATTCCACTTGACTGGTTATAGATTGTTTGTCTCCTACCTATTATTTAAAAGCACATATTTCTACATAGTGGATTTCCTAAGCTCAATCAATTTTATTTAACTCATTTTTAATTTCCTTCATGCCTAGCCTTTAAAAAAAATCCAATACAATATTTTGTGCTGTGTCATCTGAAAACTTGTAAACTGATTGAGCTGCGATCACAGCCATGTGCAGTATCTCCACTTTCTTTCAAGTTTAGGACAGCAAGGGGACAATATTGACCAGTAATTCTAAAGGAGAACCAATATGATGTTTTAAAAAGGGAAAAGAACAAGTATTCAGAAGATCTAGATGCATTCTAATTATGCCACTTCTCAATTTAAGTCCTTCAATGATTTCCCCCATGGACAACCAAGTTAAAGCCCTTAGTAATGCTTCTAAGGCCATCCTGGTATTTACTCCAGGGCCATCTTCTCTAGCCCTCAGTCTTGACAAATTTACTACAGCCATGTTGTGGGTCTTCATGTTCTCTCACTTCACTTTTGTTACACTTGTTACTATCTCTCTCTGGAAATTTGCCAGAATAACTCCTACTCGATCTTTAAGATTTAGCTTAGACATCACTTCCCTCCTAATGGCATGTGTTCACCACAAGTTTCGTAAATTTGTGTAAGATAAGAAATATCTCAAGAAATTCCTGATCTATATAAAATGAGTGTTTTTGGCATTTCAGGGATGTGTTCTAATCAGGTATGGTAAGAAAAGCAGACACAGAAATGACTGTCATGAAACGTTTTATATTCACAGATCCCTAGAAACAGAAGGGTGGAAAAAGATTCAGAAGGGAGTAAGCATCTCTAAGAGAGTGACTCACAGTAGAGTCAAAAGGACCTTGAGGAAGAAGTACCTATGCGTATTTCCTGTTTCAATTCTTAGAGCATCACAAACTTTTGACTTTTTATAGTTGCAACCCAACCATCTCCTAGAACATGTCCTTTTTGATGAAACAGAGAAAACAGAATACCTGATAGCCAAAGAGTCAATCATGTATCAGTCATTTGAATTCCGTCAGCACCTATCATAATTCTTTCAAAAACAATTTATGTATAAATCTTGTGGTTTTTACCTTTATAAACCTGCACCTTCTGCTCTCAATTTAGAGCACACTTTTTGATTTCTGGTGACTCTGGGTCTCCCATATTGCAATCCTTAAGATCCCAAATAAACACTTTGGGCTGCTTCTCAATTGACAGAAGGTAGGGCATGCCACATAGACCCACATGGAAGCACCAAGGTCAGCCATGAGGAAGGCAAGTGAAGGGGAAATGTGAACATGAGTCTTTATGGTTTTCATGGAAAGGAATGGGAGAAGCAAGTTAATCAGATTTAGGATTGGATAGTTGGAACTGTTTTCCTGTCAAATTAAGTATCAGAGCTATTTTTAGTTGTCTGATCCCTGGCCTAGGGAGATTAGGGCAGGAGAATAATGGCCCAGAGACTAAGAGCTCCATAGAGGAAGTGGTTGGCAGTATGGCTCTATGTTTTTTGTTTTGAATTTCAAAGGTATGCTTTCCCTCCTGAGTTATCTCTGGGAATTGACTTATCTTGGGAGGGGCAGTCCTTATGAAGTCAAAACATCGGAAAATGGGTGGGGGTGGGGAACAGGACTAGTATGGTGAATTTCTTTAAGGAAAATCATTAACTTCTAAAGCATCCAGGTGGAATCCCAGTTCTAGTAGAGTGGTGGGGTAGCTCAGATGGGAATAATCTTCCTCTTGGTAACAATGCATTTTATTTGCCTTGGAGACAAAAGCAGAGAAAAACTAAAGGGAATCTTTTGATAAAAAGTATGTCATGGGTAAGACTTATGTTTAAAGAGTCTTTCCCACAAAGCTTTTGGTTTGCATTGTGTAGGGCAACTATAACTCAAGCAGAAACGGCAATAACCTTATTGGATTGAGGTGTCAGAGAATGGAGTTGAGGATACCAGAATGTCTGGAAATTAAGGACATAACCACAGAAAACTTTGGCTGACCCTGAACTGGTTGTGTACATGCAGGCTCCAAGAAGACTCACAAAAAAAAACAATAGAAGATTGAAAATCTGACCAATAGCCATGTTGGCTATTGACAGTATAGAAAATCATTCTGAAGTTTGAATCACGGCTATTTAAAAGGGTGTGATGATACAAACTTTCAACTCAAACTCTACAGTAGTCATGGCTTAGAAATGAAGACTGTATCCTTGGACTAAGTAAGGGAAAACATGACACAGACATTCTGTGATTATGTATAATACCCAGCCTCCTCTAAAATTATGAAAATCAACTAGTACAGTTAAGTGTCCAATTCATCTAAGGTGTTGCATGCACCAGCAGTCAATTTCTTCTACTGCTGAGGAGTATTCTAGGGTAAGGATGTGTACCAGTTTGTCCTCACACAGACTTATGCAGAGCTAGGGTTTTTAATTTCAAAGAGGTCCTATTTACCATTTTTCTTTTATGGACTGTGCTGTTGGTGTCAAGTCTAATAACTTTTTAACCAGCCCTAGATCAGAAAGACTTTCTCTTTATTATTTTTTGTCAAAAATCAGTTGGACATATCTGTATCATCCCATTTCTGGGTTCTCTAATTGATCCTATTTATTTGTGTACTTATCCTTCTGCCAATACAACACTGTCTAGATTACTGTGGTGATACAGTAGGCCATAGTATTTTGTAGAGTGATTCCTGCCACTTTATTCTTCTTGGTCAAGCTTTCGTTATTCTGGGGTCTATGACCTTTCCATAAAAATCTTAGAACAATCTCATCTAGGTACAATATAGATTTAGATTTGATCTCTGAATGTCTTTTCAAAAATTGGGTCTGGAAAAAATGGAACAAGTATGGAAAAAGTAACTTTGATTAAAGACTTTTATCAAAAATACATGAAGAAATTTTAAAACTCAACAGAAATCAAAATCCAAGAGCCCAATTAAAAAATGGACAAAACACCTGAACAGACACCTCACCAAAAAAAAAAAAAAAAAGTATATGGATAGTCAATATGCATCTGAAAAGATGCTCAACATCATATATCATAAAGGAACTGCAAATTAAAACAACAATGAGATACTACTACATGACTGTAAGAAAGACCAAAAACCTGACAAAACCAAATGCTGCTGAAGATATAGAGCAACAGGAACCCATACTCAGTGGGGTGGGAATGCAAAATGGTACCACTGCTTTGCAAGATAGTTTGCCAGTTTCTTATAGAAATAAACACACTCTTACCAAATGACTCAGCAATCACACTCCTTGATACTTACCGAAATGAAGAGAAAACTTACAATACATCAAAAGCAGAACACAGATATTTATAGAAGCTGTATTCACAACTGGCAACACTTGAAAGCAACCAAGATGTCTTTCAGCAGACTGTGGTACATCTAGACAATGGATTATTATTCAGGGCTAAAAATAAACAAGCTTCAAGCCATGAAAAGACATGGTCGAGCCTTGAATTCATATTAGTAAGTGAAAGAAGTCAATCTGAAAAGGCTACATACTGTATGATTCCAAATATATGACATTCTGGAAAATGTAAACCTATAGGGACAGTAAAAAAGACAGTGGTTTCCAGGGAATAGGGAGAAGGACGGGTGAATCAGCAGAGCGGAGATTTTTAGGGCAGTAAAACTATTCTGTGTAACACTATAATGGTGGATGTATGGCATTATACGTTTGTCTAAACTCATACAACCAAGAGTGAACCCTAATGTAAACTATGGGTATTGGGTGATAATGATGTGGCAGTGCAGACTCACTGAGGAAAAGAAATATATTTCTCTGGTGTGGATGCTGATAGTGGTAGAGGTGATTGGGACAGGAAAGGAGGTATATGGGAAATTTCCACATCTTCTGCTCAATTTTGCTGTGAACCTAAAACAGCTTTGAAAAAATAAAGCTTATTTTAAAAAATCCTCACAAGTTTTCTGTAGGAATTAAAGTAATATCTGGGGACGCCTGGGTGGCTCAGTTGGTTAAGCGGCTGCCTTCGGCTCAGGTCATGATCCCAGCGTCCTGGGATCGAGTCCCACATCGGGCTCCTTGCTCTGCAGGGAGCCTGCTTCTCCCTCTGCCTCTGCCTGCCACTCTGTCTGCCTGTGCTCCCTCTCTCCCTCTCTCTCTGACAAATGAATAAATTAAAAAAAAATAAAGTAATATCTGGAAAGCATTTAGAAGAACGCTTAGCACATTTTGCAAAATGCTCCATAAATGCTTGGCACATAAAGAATAAAAATTAACTTTTTTATTTCTGTATCATGCCATATATAAACATTAATTCAAGAAGGATCACTGTTATAAATACATCAGTTAAAGTAATAAAGTTTGTGTAAGAAACACAGGCAAAAATATTTATGATGTTCTGATTGACAAACTTAAACTAGACCTATACTAGACCTAAAAAGCACTATCATTTTAAAAAGGAGAGAAATCAGTTTGCATTTATAAACAAATACACTCACACACACACAACTTTTGCTTGCCCCAAATGCTGTTGATTAAATTAAAAGACAGGCCAGAGTTTGGGATAAAACATTTGAATACATGTATCTGCCAAAGTACTTGTTTTTAGTTGCAGGAAGAACTATAAATCAGTAGAAGATTAAATCACTAAGAAAACATAAGAAACAATATGAAAAGACATGTCAGAAAAGAAGAAATACAAATAACTAAAAAGCACATAAAAAGCATTTAAAGGGGCACCTGGGTGGCTCAGTGGGTTAACCTTCTGCCTTCAGCTCAGGTCATGATCCCAGGGTCCTGGGATCGAGCCCCGCATCGGGCTCTCTGCTTAGCAGGGAGCCTGCTTCCTCCCTCCCTCTCTGCCTGCCTCTCTGCCTACTTGTGATCTCCGTCTGTCAAATAAATAAATAAAATCTTAAAAAAAAAAAAGCATTTAAATTATTATTCATCTGAAAAATACATATTAAAATCCCAGTTATACACTATTTCACATCCACAAAAAAGGCTACAAAATCAACAACGAAAAGACTAGTAATATCTAGGATTGGCTTGCTTATGGAGCAATGGAATTCTCAACAGTTTTAGTGTGAATGTAAAATTACACAACCATTTTTGATAACTAAAGATAAAGTCTCATAAAATTACATATGCATCTACACAGAGACCCCCACAATTCCCTTTTTAGGTAATCACTGGTAAAAAATATATATATGCTTGCAAAAAATGGTAATAACAACTTTATTCCTAACAGCATAAAATTGGAAAAGAACCAAGTGTCCATCAACGGGAAAACAGATCAGGAAAAGACAAAATACCTATAAAATATAGTAATCTCAGAAAAAAGCAAATAATCTCAGCAAATTAAAAAACATAACAATCTCAGTCAACTACTGCTACAACATCATGGATTAATATAGAAAAGCCATCATAAGTAAAAGAAGCCAGACAGAAGATAATAAATATATGAAGTACAAAAAACAGGTAAAAACAATTTATTGTGATAAAAATCAGGAGAGTAGTTACTTCATAAAATTAAACATACATCGTATAACTACTACGTAGTAAGATTAGGAGGTTGATGTATTGTGATTGTAGATTCACAACTCTTTTTTTTTTTTAAGATTTTATTTATTGATTTGGCAGACAGAGATCACAAGCAGGCAGAGAGGCGGGCAGAGAGAGAGGGGGAAGCAGGCTCCTCGCAGAGCAGAGAGTCCGATGTAGGGCTTGGTCCCAGGACCCTGGGATCACAACCTGAGCCAAAGGGTGAGGCTTTAACCCACTGAGCCACCCAGGTGCCCCAAAATTCACAACTCTTAACTCTAAGAAACTTCATTTTGCCTTCCTCATAATAATGTTAAATTAATCTTTTGTACTCATCATCTGTGCCCTGTGGTTAAAGCCCCAAACCTGGAAAGGGAGTGGGAATTTCCTGGAAGGTAAAAGAGCAAACTTTCTGGAGTAATGGAAATGTTCTAAAATGTAACTGATGTAATATCATTTCAATGTCATATGTTATTCTATTTCCTAGAATGTTTACTTTAAGTGGGTTTAAAATAAAATAACCTTTAAGGTTTACATACATAAACTATTTTAGAAGAAAATAA
>PISX010022746.1:0-31078 GCA_004024625.1 Mellivora capensis
GTCCTCTCCATTCATACCAAGCCATTCTTTTAGGGAAATTATAGCAGCTGAATGTGAAGGAAAGTTTCCAGATTTTCTTCTAATTCCATGCATGTTTATATAGAAGATAGTGCCACTTTTTTCATAGTAGAGCTACTAGCTTCACCTTGTCATATTCAAAGGGGAATAATTATTCTTACTAGCACTGGTTGTAACTTTCAAAGTATCATATTATTATCAATGTTATCATCATTTTCCATTTGTCAATTTTGTGTTTTTCTTCTTTGAAATTGCAAATAGCAATATTCATATTTTCTCTGATATCAAATTATGTCTGCTTCATATTCAGCAAATCCACATGGCTATTCCATTACATTGCTCTATACTATCCTAGTTTACATACATTCATGTGCCACTTTACTCTGATAATTATTTTACTTATTTAGTAGGTCCACGTTTCGCTGCACATTATGTTGGTCATGCTTAAGAACTGGATCTCAACTACATTTAGTAACTGTCCTTTTTGATTAATAAGATATGAAGAACAGTTCTTAGTGACCGTGATAATAGTTTATATGTCAAGAAAAGCAATCGCAAGAGGACACATGCAAACACAATGATATTCTGCTGCGCCTATCAGTGAACAATCTGACAAACATCTTAGGTGCAAGCTCACCTTGAGGGATTCTGTTTTTGACTCTACTGACCTTTCCCCCAGTCTGCTCTGTTCATTCACATCTGTAGTTTGAAGGTGTAAGCAGAAGGAAAGATGGTAAGAGGAATCAGTCCTGAACTGAGTTCAAAGTCTTCCAGAAATTTATCAACACTTATCAATATTCCTTTGTGAAATACACAGTGAACTTGTTGAATATATCTACTCATAGATTGTTTGAAATGGATTTTGACAGAGCTGTCAGACATAGCTTTAAAATGATTGGCAGCCAAATGTGTCATACCATGGGCTTTGTGATTATCTACCCTTAGAGTTTGTCTGTGTGCCCAATTCAGAATATTCAAATTGTGGAAGAGAGTGTGACTCTCTGATGTAGTAAAATATAGATCAACATAGAGAAAAAAGATTAGTTTCAAACTGAAAGGATCTTTATAAGAAAAACAACACATTTTATTGTCTTAACGATAAACACTATAATGAATTAAACTTGCTTCCTCAAGTCTACAACCATATTTTTATATTTAAAACCCTCATGTCCCAGGATAAATACTGGTTAAACTATCCAGAATCAATTCCAGATTGATTATTTTCATAGGACAGTAAATTCTCTAAGGATTCCATCTAATCATAAGGCCTTACTTTTCATATCACCCGGGTTTTATATTATTGTCAGTGCAGCAAAGGTTATAGATTCATTTATAGTCTGTGATGTAAAAATTTTTAAGGTCTTCCTAGCTTCAGGGTTATCGTCTTAATACAAAGCCCAGGACACAACCTATGTAATTAACTTATAAACTTATACATAAATTTTGTCTTGAGTTTAATTATCTTCAATTTAAAAGTAATATAATTCAAATAACAATTAAAATGAGTTTTCTTTTCCTTAATTCTTCCTCAGCATAAATACATAAATTATTTTCAAAATCCCTGTAGGGAAGAAAAGTGAGACCTGGGAGAAATTAGTTCCTTCCAACTAGATGTAAACATGAGAACCAGGAGTTTGGTTTTTCACTTGTTACTATTTTTGTAATATGGTTGCATTTGTGAGACAATACTTCATCAGCTGATGATGTTTAATTGAGTCTTCCTAAAAAGAGTACTTGGATTCTGGAGAAATTCTTAGGGGCTCTACTGCTCAATCTCATCTTTTTTTTTTTTTTTTTTTTCCTTTTGTCAGTGTTAAAGTTAGCCCTTGGAGGTAAAAGTTGAACTCTCCTCCCTGCCAAATGAACAAAGCTTGACACTGATGAATGCCTATAGTACTTTGTTCTAAACTGTCAAAGAACACTAGTTCTGTAGGTTATTAATAGGAGTTCAATAGGGGAAGAATTGCATAGCCAAATATTGTATTCTTTCTTTTTTACCCAGTTCCATAGATTTTTTTAAAAAAGATTTTATTTATTTATTTGACAGAAAGAGATCACAAGTAGGCAGAGAGGCAGTCAGAGAGAGAGGGGGAAGCAGGCTCCCTGCTGAGCAGAGAGCTGATGCAGGGCTTGATCTCAGGACACTGAGACCATGACCTGAGCCAAAGGCAGAGGCTTAACCCACTGAGCCACCCAGGCACTCCTCACAGTTCCATAGATTTTATGACACACAATCTATTTAAAAAAACAAACCAATAGCTTATTTATTTTGTGGGGAGGAGGTTAAAAAGCAACACTGCCACAGAAAATTTACCAATTTTAAGATATTGCCTAGTATCAGGTGGGATAAACATAGTATATTTGGGAAACTGCATTAAGTAAAGTACAGATTTTTTTTCAAAGGAGATACTTTACAATATGTTCTTTTTACTTCTGTTGAAATCTTGTCTTTTATGTTTTCACTATATAGTTTTTAGTCACAAAAAAATACATAAGTCTCCTGAACAAGGCTTTTTTTTTTTTAACCTTCATGCCTTTTATGTGTTGTTTCTTCTATGTGGAATGGAATTATATTTACTTCTTTTATGGTGAGTTTTCATTCTTTCCTTAATATTGTTTCCTTAATATTTACTTAATATTCATTTGGAGATCCATACTTGTCACTATATAAATTCATACTGCATTTTTTTTAATTCTTACTATGCAGGTAATAGTTTAGGCTCTAAAACCTAAAATTTCTTCTGTCCTTCGTATACTTTTTCTTTTTAAATTTTTTATAAAAGCAAAACTAACCATCTTATTTTATTAAGCAAGAGCAGGATTATTATTTTAATAAAAAGTAATATGTGCAACAGGAATATTCTGAGTATCTAATATAGGCATGATCCATGCCAGGGCTGGATCACCATCAAGATGGTGGATCAAGCATCAGCCACTAGAATGAAGCCAAGAAAAGGAAGTTGATTCCACTTGTGAATTGGTAAATAGACCTGGTTCCTGACCTCAGTTTTTTGTGTGTGCGTATGGTGTGTATATGCCCTGAATTGTTGACAGCCATTCAAAATGAGTGTCATTTAGTTTGAGTGTGTTTTACAGTTCACACTACCAATTCACTCTTATGGGAAGAGAGAATGGTGTAGTCTGCTATTTGCTGCATTAAAGACATCTGTAAAAATCTGGGATGGCCTATCACTATCATAGTCTTGGTTGATATCACAAGTTGATTAGGAATGAGGAAGACATGAAAGAGATTGCACGTGTTATTTGTTCAAAGAACAAAAGTTGGGACAAACAAAAAAAGTCTCTATTTTTTTTCATCTTTTACTGAGATATTTTTTATTATCTCTAGAACTAGAATTAATGGCCATTTCCCTGGTTGGAGAAGCCTACTTACTAAAGCCTAGTGCAGGATGGATTTGCTAATTTGTATATTCTAAATGGTCAAGGTTAAACTTTTATATGTGGAGGTTACACTAAGACTTAAAAGAGACCTGGAGAAGTATTACAAAGAGTACTTGAATCTCATCCTGTGGGAAACATTTATTACTCTTGTATCTTGAGATTTCCTGTTGCTTCCTCATGCAACCATATATTTCTTCTTACCTGTAACACCATACTTTTATATCCTGGTATGTATTGCTTTTTTTCTTCTAGATTGCAAATTCTTGCAGAATGGAAGCTAACTATGACTTACTCAATTTTGCATCCCTTTCATATATTAACTAGCACTGAGCAAGTGCTGAAAAAGGTTCAGTGAATGAATGGAACACATAAGTGGAGTAGGAGAAGAAAGGTTAGTATGGGAAGATGGAATTAAATTGTGGTTAAGTATCTATAGCTTTTACAGTTAGATAGATTCTTGAGTTCACTTGCCAGGACTATGACTTTGAACATATGTTTAGACCTTTACAAACCTTAACTTTTCCATCTTTAAGCCAAGAAACATGACTACATCATGGGTTTCTTTTTTCTTTTTCTTTTTTTTTTTAATTTTTAAAAAAATTTATTTATTTGGGAGAGAGAGCATGGGCATGAACAGGGGGAAGAGCAGAGGGAGAGGGAGAAACAGACTCCTGCTGAGCAGGGATTCCCAATACTGGGCTCGATCACAGGACCCTGGGGTCATGACCTGAGCTGAAGGCAGACACTTAACCAACTGAGCCATACAGGTGTCTTTACATCAGAGTTGTTGTTTTTTTTTTGTTTTTGTTTTTGTTTTTTTTAAATGAAGACATAGATAAATGTCAGGTATATAAATACTTAAGTTCAGTACCTGGCACATGGGAAAATTTCCATTGTGCTATTGCTATTATGTTAACAAGAACTGGTATTTTGGCAAGAATTAATTGTGTGTAGAAGAGCAGAAACGACCTTCTTTTTAGGTGTCATTTGGTGATGAGACTTTCCTCTACCTTCTGCGACATGCATGCCAAATCCCTTAGCCTTTGCCCCATTCCTGTCTTTGTTGTTATTTTTCATTTCTAGTCTTAGTGGAAGAGGCTTACTGAAGGTATGGAGATTTGATTGATGGGCCTAATTTGATGTAATTCAGAGATGGCCCTTTGTAATAATCCAGTATGATTTTGTTTACATATTATGTGCTTAATGGTACATGATCATACAGAAATGAATGAATAATTCACTTTCCTCTAACTTTATTATTGACCAGTAAGTAATTTCATTACTGGCTTCACATTTATTCTTTCAAATTCAAATTCCCATCTCTTTGTGTGTCTTTGTTAACTTTAATAAAATTAATTTTTAAGAAAAGATTTTCTGGGCATAGCTGCTAAGTGGCACAGCGCTTGGGGACAAAATTCATATTGTATTTGTCATAGAATCTATGAGAATGGAAGTCTTTGTGACACAATTTCATTCACATAGAATACAACTAGAATAATATCTCCTGGACATTGATACTAAGTATCACTGTAAGGAACAAAAGCATACTAGTCTATTATTAGTTGTCCTAATAGTGCTTCACTCTCTCTATTTAACAATGAAATTTAGGGAAAATATCACTCATTTCTAACTTGATTTAATAATTAAAATGCATTTTCAATAATTAGGGCATAATTTAGTAATTTCATGAGTCAGAATATTTCAATAAATAATATAACTAAAGAAGAAACATGAAATGATGATCTTATGGCTTCACTTTATTTCCTACAAGTTGTAGGCATATAGCATGATTATGCAAATAAGGCACTAAATCTATTTATCTTTAATAAAAACTAGATATGTACAAAGATTGTACATATTGTAGTGACTACAGTAAGTTAAAATCATCGTGGATAAACTAGGTTCTTTAAGTGAATTTTATTTTAGAAGAGGGCCAAAGAAATTCGTTTCAAACCTGTCTTCATATTTTAGGTTTTCTTTTTTATTTTTCTTTTTTAAAGATTTTATTTATTTATTGACAGAGAGAGACACAAGGAGAGAGGGAACACAAGCAGGGGGAGTGAGAGAGGGAGAAGCAGGCTTTCCACTGAGTAGGAAACCTGATGTGAAGCTTGATCCCAGAACCCTGGGATCATGACCTGAGCTGAAGGCAGATGCTGACAGAGCCAGCCAGGTGCCCTGATATTTTAGGTTTTAAAATAATGCAAAATTTTAATTTAAAGATAAAAAGTTACATTGACATAATGTTTACTTGGAAGGAGAAAATATTGATTGGATTAAATGTATTAAGTTTTGCAGAAAAGGTATTATTTGGAATTTCCAGTTCTAAATAAAATATGAGAGATGTTTCTTGAAATTCATATTGCAGAATTATTAGTGTTGCTATCACTTCCCTACATACCTATAAAATAGTTGTAGCACCATGTCAAGGGGTAGTCGTTTGTGTACGTGAATTGCACTCTGGCTAAGGATGAAAGGTTGCAAATGTCATCTATTCTTAAGAAGCCCAGTAGTAGTTGAGACTAGCTCTTTCCCTAGAAAATGCTAGTATAGGCTCTGTTCTACCACCATTCCCCCACCAATGTCATCATCAATGTATCTATCACTCAGTCAGTGTAACTAGAGGACTACAGATTCAGGTGTTTAGCTTTGTACTGAAGAATGCTTATGGTGAAAGTGGATTCTCTTCCTTTCCTGTGGGAAGAAAGGAAGGGAGTGATCTGCTCCCCAGTTGGCCTGTGATTAGGCCTCTTAGAAAATCATTGAAAGATTGAAAGCTTCCAAGAGGGAAGATAAGCATTTTATTCCCCAGTTCCCAGTGGCCCTCTTGCTGGGCTATGGAACCCACAAAGGCAAAATGGTGCTGTTTTCTGAAAGGGAATTAGAAAGAATGCTTTTTGGAAAGTTTTAGGGTGTCCAGAATTGTGACACTTCTGCTGTGGGGAAAATGAGAAGGGAGCATAAAATGCGTCCCTTGAAATTTTGGAGTATCTTTGAAATGAGGTACTTGTTATTGAATCAGATCTAGAAATTTCTACAAGTCAAGGATATCTATAGATCAAGATTGCAGTTGCCCACATTCACAGGCTTGTACGGACAGTGGCATGGGAGTGCCTGAGCATAAGAGACTATCTCTACTACATCCACGTTGTCTGTCATCTCAGAGGGTTCAGAGGAGAACACTAACTCTTTTCAAGGCTGCAGGTGAGGGAGCACAAAGGTTAGTAATGTTATTGTGTATCCAGAGAGTTGATAGTAGGTGATGGGAAACTAAGGAGGCCTGATTGTCAGGAACAGAAGGCGTGGAAGAAGAAAACTAGTTTTTGGGTCGCCGGTGGCTCAGTGGGTTAAAGCCTCTGCCTTTGGCTCAGGTCATGATCCCAGAGTCCTGGGATCGAGCCCCACATCGGGCTCTCTGCTCGGCAGGGAGCCTGCTTTCCTCTCTCTCTCTGCCTGCCTCTCTGCCTATTTGTGATCTCTGTCTGTCAAAAAAATAAAATCTTAAAAAAAAAAAAAGAAAACTAGTTTTTGGGGTGTGTGTGTGTGTGTGTGTGTGTGTGTATATTCTTTGGGACTTTATGTAAGATCGTGTCATTTGTGAATAGAGATAGATTTGTTTCTTCCTTTTCAATCTGGACGGTTCTTATCTTTTTTTCTTGCCTGATCGTCCCGTCTATAACATCTAGCACAGTGTTAAATAACAACCCTAAAAGTGGGCATCCTTGTCTTCTTCCTGGTAATAGGGGAAAAACTTTCAGTTTTTCATCTGTGAATATGATATTAACAATGGGATTTTCACAAATGCCATGCCATTTCACAAATGACACAAATGCCATTTTATCATGTTGACAAAGTTCCCTTTTATTCTAGTTTTCTGAGTATTTCCTATCATGAATGATAGAAATGATTTTTACTGTCAGCTATCAACTGAAATAGTCACTTTGTTGTTGTTGTTAATGTGGTGTATTACATTGATTGATTTTATTATGTTGAGCCAGTTTGTGTTCCTGGGATAAATCTCACTTGGTCATGGTGTATAAAACTTAACATCCTGTTGGGCTCACTTTGCTACTATTTTGTTACTCAATATTTAGAAGGAATATTTGTAGTTTTCTTGTGGGTTTTTTTTTCTTCTGATTTTGATATCAGGATAGTACCGGCCTCATAGAATGAATTAGGAAATGTTCCTTCTACTTTCTAGAACATTTTGAGAAGGATTGGTATTAATTCTATTTAATTTAATTTAATTTAATTTAATTTTATTTTATTTTATTTATAATAGTTTTTCGTCTAGCATGCTATTGCTTCAGTATGAGGGATTCTCTTTAGCATTTTGCGGGGGTGGGGGTGGATTTTATTGTCAACAAACTCCCCTAGCTCTTGTTTATCTGGAAATGTCTTAACTTTTTCTTCATTTTGAATGATGGTTTTGCTGGATATATAATCACTGACTTTTTCTTTCTGCACTTTACAAATGTCCTACTCCCTTCTGGCCTTCATGATTTCTGATTAGAAATCTGCTTATAATCTTATTGATAATTTCTTGTATAAGATGTTTCTTTCTTACTGCTTTCAATATTCTACCTTTATCTTAGTCTTTTGACAATTTAATGATAATGTGTCACAGTGTGGATCTCCTTGTGTTTATTTTGGAGTTAACTGAACTTCTTGAATGTGTAGATTCATGTCTTTTATCAAATTTGGGAAAAAATTAGCCATTATTTCTTCAAATATCCTTTCTGCCTCTTTCTCTTTCTTTCTTTTCCTTCTGGGATTTTCATGGATGTAAAGTCCATTTGATGGTATCTCACAAGTCCCTTAGGCTTTATGTGCTTTTCTTCATTTTTTTGTTGTTTTTTTTTTTTTTTCCTCTTTCTGATCTCAGATTGGATAGTTTCAATTCAAGCTGTTTTTTTTCTTCTGCCTGTAGAAATCTACAATTGAAACCTTCTAGTGAGTTTTCATTTAAGTTTATTGTACTTTTTAGCTCCAGAATTTGCTTGGTTCCTTTTAGTAATTTTTGATCTCACTATTGATACACTCTATTTGGTAAGTGTAATAACTGTGCTTTCTCAGGAAGATATATATATATATGTATAGATACATATATATATCATACTTTTATATATATCATACTTATATATATATATCATACTTTTTGTTTCTTTTCATTTTTCATAATTCTTTGTTAAAATTTTGACATTTTGAAAGTTACAATGTGGTAAAATTGAATACTTTGTCTTACTCAAGATTTGTTTTTTTCTATGCTGTGTGCTTTAGCTTGTTTGTGTGCCTAGTGACTTTCTAAACTATTTTTTAAAAATATTTTATTTATTCACTTGAGAGGGAGAACTAGAGAGAGCTGGGCAGGGAGCCTGACATGGGGCTCGATCTCAGGACTCTGAGATGGTGACCTGAGCCAAAGGCAAACACTTAACTATCTGAGCTACCCAGGTGCTCCTCTAAACTATTTTTTTTAAGTCATTCTTCTTTGTCGTGTGGGTTTATGAGAAAGAGAATGAGAGCAAGAGAGTGAGAGGAGACAGAGACCAAGAGAGAGATAGAGGCAGAGAGAAAAGAAGAAAGGAATGAAAGAAGGAAGGAAGAAAGGGAAGAATAGAAGCCTGAACTACTTCCTGTCTTTGCTGATTGTGTATGTGTGTGTGTGTGTGTGTGAGAGAGAGAGAGAGAGAGAGAGATTGCTTTAATGCATTACCAGGTTGTTTAGACTCTAACTTAGGCTTCACTTCTTATTTTCACGGAACCTAAAGATCAGCCAAAGCTGAAAGCTTAGGGTCTTCTTAAGTCATTTCTCAGTTTGTGTCTTAGTTCACTTGGGTTACCATAACAAAAATACCATATACTGGGTGACTTAAACCAGAAACATTTATTTCTTGTAGTTCTGTAGGCTTAGGAAGTCCAAGACCAAAACTAGAAGATTCAGTGAAAACTGAGTGCCCACTTCCTGATTTGTAGAAGCCTGTGTTTTTACTTTGTCCTCACATGATGGAAAGAAGACTAGCAATCTCTCTGGGGTCTCTTTCATAAGATTACTAATGCGCATTTCTACAGGCTCTTTTCTCATGACCTGACCACTTCCCAGTGCTCCCGTCTCTTAATACCATGAGATTGGAAGTTAGGATTTCAATGTAAGAATTTGGGAGGACACAATATGCAGTCCATAACAATATGCATTCTTTGTTGGGCATGTATGTTACTTTCTAAATTCCCCTATTATACATGGGTGATTTTGAATGCCCTAATTTCCAATAAACGAATGAATAAATAAATAAATAAATGAATAAATATCACTTTCTACAGATTTTCTTTCCAAAACATACTGCTGTTATTTCCTTCAATTGTAATTTCTTTTACTGTGGGTTGTTCATACATCTTACAGTGTTTTTGAGGAATGCTTGTTACTTTGCCAAACTGAATGATTTTGAGTTAGGTAAAACAAAGTACCTTAAGTCAGTCCTTCATTATTCCTTAATTAGGTATAAAAGACAAACCCAATTCTTTGCAAATAAGGTCTTCTCTGCTCTCTCTAGAACTGGGAATGAGGAATGGGAATGTTGTCTGTCATCTTCAAGACTGCTGCCAGGGGCACCTGGGTGGTTCAGGGGGTTAAAGCCTCTGCTTTGGCTCAGGTCATGATCCCAGGGTCCTGGGATTGAGCCCCACATCGGGCTCTCTGCTCCTCGGAGAGCCTGCTTCCTCCTCTCTCTCCCTGCCTACCTCTCTTGCCTACTTGTAATCTCTTTCTGTCAAATAAATAAATAAAATCTTAAAAAAAAAAAAAAAAAAAGACTGCTGCCAGGCCAGCAAAAAGAGTGGTGCAAGGTCAAATCAAAATGCCACAAAGATTACCTCGTGTTTTGTTTTTTTTGTTTTTGTTTTCGTTTTTGTTTTACAGTAACCTTTAGTATGCAATGATTCTTTGCTTTAAATAATATTTTTACACATACCATTTTTGTAAAAATATACTTAAGAAACATAATATTTTAATAGTTCTTTAATTTCTTATACAAATTCCACAATCTTGTCATATGGCCCATCTATAATAGGATTAAATACACTTGCTGAAATAATTTTTAATGTTTTTTCTTACTACCTTTAGCTTTAATGACTACATTCAATGTCTAAAAAATTTGATTATTCTTTTATCATTGTGAGGCATACTTTGCTTTTTTGCTTCAGTATATTTTCTAACATTGCTCTCAAAATATTGTCTTTTTATTTTTAAAATTATAGTAAAGAGCATGAAATATAAAATTTGCCATTTTCATAAATTTTAAGTGTGCATTTCAGTATGCATTTTAATGTTCCTTTCCACAGTGTTGTGCAACCATCACTATCATCCATCCTTACTTTTTTCATCTTGCAGAAGTAAACCTCCATATCCATTAAACAGTAACTCCCTGTTTTCCCCTTCCTCCGGCCTCTGGCAGCCATCATTCTACTTTCTGTCTCTATGAACTCATCTCTCTGAATTTATAAATGACTTATTTCTCCTAACATTGTGTCATTAATGTTTATTCAGATTGTATCATGAGTCAAATGTCATTACTTTTAAGGCTGAATAACATTCTTTGGTATATATGCACTACATTTTGCTTACCCATTTTTATAGTTGGTCACTTGAGTTGCTTTAACATTTTAACTATGGTGAATAATGGTGCTATGTATATGGGTGTATGTTCCTACCATTTTTACATTGCCTTTTTCTTGATTTAGCATTTTCTTGGTTACTATAAACCTTTGACTGTTCTCTAGAATTCTAACAAAGTTGGTTCTGACAGTTTTGTTTGAGTTTTTGATGTTTTTATGGAGAGACAGCCCTTGCAACTACCTAATCCATAATTTTCACTGATGTCACCTGTCATTCTCATTTCCTCAAAATTATACAGTGGACTTTTCCAGAGGCTATATGACATATGATAATTTTGTCACTCTAACATCACTTTGAGGGAAGTCAGAGTTAAAGAAAAGTAATAGGTGAATAGACATGGTGAACTCTTAAAAAAAAAAAAACCCTTTGTTATAACATTTCCAACTATTTTTTTTTCTTTTTTTAAAGATTTCATCTATTTGACAGAGATCACAAGTAGGCAGAGAGGCAGACAGAGAGAGAGAGGAAGGGAAGCAGGCTCGCTGCTGAGCAGAGAGCCCAATGCAGGGCTCGATCCCAGGACCCTGAGATCATGACCCGAGCCGAAGGCAGAGGCTTTAACCCACTGAGCCACCCAGGTGCCCCTCCAGCTATTTTTTTTCTGAGTGATTTATATATTTTATTTTTTATTAACGTATAATGTATTATTAGCCCAAGGGGTATAGGACTGTGAATAGCCAGGTTTACACACTTCACAGCACTCACCAAAGCATATACCCTCCCCAATGTCCATAACCCAACCACCCTCTTCCAACCCCCTGCCCCCTGGCAACCCTCAGTTTGTTTTGTGAGATTAAGAGTCTCTTATGGTTTGTCTCCCTCCCGATCCCATCTTGTTTCATTTTTTCCTTCCTTACCCCCAAGTCCCCCACATTGCCTCTCAAATTTCTTCATATCAGGGAGATCATAGGATAATTGTCATTCTCAGATTGACTTATTTTGCTTAGCATAATGCCCTCTAGTTCCATCCATGTCATTGCAAATGGCAAGATTTCACTTCTTTTGATGGCTGCATAGTATTCCATTGTATATATATACCTCATCTTCTTTATCCATTCATCTGTTGATGGACATCTAGGTTCTTTCCATAGTTTGGCTATTGTGAACATTGCTGCTATAAACATTCGGGTGCACGTGCCCCTTTGGATCACTACATTTGTATCTTTAGGGTAAATACCCAGTTGTGTGATTGCTGGGTAGCATTTCCAACTATTGATGTAAAACCCATTTACACATCTTATAGACTAAACTATTATTGTATATTGGTTGGGAAAGCATACATGAATGCTGAGAAAATAACATCACCTTGAACATTTGACTTTGCTTAATGTCTTCTGAATAAATGACAAAAGTAAAGGAAAATATGCCACAGCCTGACAATATAATAACTCACTGAGTTAATTATTTAGTTGCCAACATAAAAACTGAATTAATATCTTATCTGTCGGATTATACCTTTTTTTATTTAAAGGATTTTATTTATTTATTTGACAGACAGAGATCACAAGTAGGCAAAGAGGCAAGTGGGGCGGGGGGGGGGGAGAAGTAGGCTCCCCGTGAGCAGAGAGCCTGATGCAGGACCCAGTCCCAGGACCCTGAGATCATGACCTGAGCCGAAGAGAGATGCTTAACCCACTGAGCCGCCCAGGAGCCCCTGATTTTTAACTGTAATTAGTCACGAAGGAGATCTCTTATGTGCATGCTTAACAACAAACACCACTGGTACTTAAATATCCATTTTTTTTAATATTAAAAAATTGTTTTTTCCATCTTCTCTTGAATCCCAAAGGATTTTGATTATTTCACTGTGGACATGGAGAAAGGAATGAAAGGAATTCATTCAACATTCATTGTGGAAGAGAATACAAAATGTACATGTCATATAAGCCAGTAATAAGGAATGGAAAAATGACTGTAAGAACAATCTCTTTTTATAGAATTGCTTAAGTCTGAAAGAAAAACCCACTGGGGTATTAGAAGACTGCTGAAGTATGCTAGTAGACAAATAGACTTGATACAGGTTTTGCCTTCTTTCAGCAAGAGAATACAAAATGTACATGTCATATAAGCCAGTAATAAGGAGTGGAAAAATGACGGTAAGAACAATCTCTTTTTATAGAATTGCTTAATTCTGAAAGAAAAACCCACTGGGATATTAGAAGAGTGCTGAAGCATGCTAGTAGACAAATAGACTTGATACAGGTTTTGCCTTCTTGTCATTTCATGACTCATTTTTTTAAAGATTTGGCCAAATGTAATTTAAGAATTGCAATATCTCTCATTTCCTTATAGCTTATAGACTTCTAATTGGGAGATATCAATTAATGTTATATATATTTTTTCTCTAAACAACATATATACATTTTATCTCTAAAGAGCAAACTAAAGAAAAGTGTTCTAAGACACTAGACAAAATGTTCTAAAAAATAGCTCGAAAGAGAAACATGACTCCATAATATGTTTTGATTATTAAATTTTCAACTGAGATTGAATATTTTGAAATTTTCTTTTTGTTTTATGCACCCCCCCAATGTTTATTAATCAAATGGCTCTGTGTTTCTTCAGAAACGGTTCTTTTTTATTAACTGATCTCATGGCTTTGATATTGGGCAGACAGAAGTGATTGGAGAAAGGGAATCTGGGCTCCTTGGATAGGTTTTCCTTAAAAATGGTAACAACGAGACATTTGTTAATTACAGTATAATTCGAGGGTGGATTTTTTAACGTAATATTTACTATGAAGCATATTATTTAAATTGTTGAATAAGTTTTTCAACTCGTGATTTTTTCTGAGAAAACTTGCACTGGATGGTGCTGAATCAATAGTGAGTAAAACTGATGATCCCTCGATATGAACAAAGACAGTGACACAAATTATACTAGTCATTTTATTCTTTACTGCCATGCCATCACATTAAAATTAGATGGCTGTTTCATTTAGGAACATCCTTGATAAAGAATAAAAGTTATTAAATTTTTTAGTGTGTGGCTCATTAAGTTCACATTTTATAATATTCTATGAAAAATATGCATAAAGAACTTTTCCTGTATACCAAAGTGCAGTGATTACTTTGGGGAAAAGAATTTGTGAGAATTATTTGAATTGTGTGCTGAACTGGCCCATTTTTCAAGGTACAAGAATTTTACTGAAAGAATAACTAATGGACAATTATAATTTGGGGCCAAAGATATTTGACAAATATTTTCCTGAAAATGAGCAAAATTAGCCTGCCACTACAAAAAAAAAAATAGCACTTGGTATCAATTTGGTATCAAATATAAAACCAAGAATGAGAATTTTGGGAAGTTTGTCCTTAACAGTGTTTGACAGTTTCCCAATACTAAATTCTGATAAGATTGATGGTGATTAACGAATATGATTTCTTGACATACCAACATTTGTATTACCTGCATATCTCAGTGAACAAGTACTATTTATTTATTTGCACAAGTATTTTTTTAAATGATCGTATATGCTGTTCCTAAATCATGCACAATAAAAGATCCATTCAAAGGCATGCTAGACCACAGAACATGAAAAGTTTATTGATCTTGTTTCAGAGTTCACTAATTTTTTGTGGTAAAAAAATACATAACATAAAATTTATCTTAATTATACAGTTCAGTAGTTTTAAGTATATTTACATTTTGTGGAACAGATTTCTGTAGCATTTCATCTTGTAAATCTGAAACCCTACATTCATTAAACAATAACTTTCCTCTTTTCCCTCCTCTCACCTCCTAGTAACCTGCATTCTATTTTCTGTTTTAATGAATTTAACTGTTTTAGATACCTCCTAAAAGCAGAATCATATTGTCTTTTTTAACTGGTTTATTTCATTTAGCATAATGTACTCAAGATTTACCCATGTTGTAGTATGTGTCAGGATTTCCTCCCTTTTTAAGAGTGAATAATGTTGTTTTGTGAATATACCACATTTTAGTTATCTGTTGATCTGTTGACAAACATTTGGGTTGCTTCCACCTCTTGGATATTGTGAATGGTGCTGCTATGTACATGAGTGTGCAAATATCTCTTATAGACCCTGCTTTCAATTCTTTTTGGGTTATAGAATTTTTTTTTCTGATGGGGGGGTTATAGAATTTTTTGAATTGCTTTCAACTCTTTT
This sequence comes from Mellivora capensis, assembly GCA_004024625.1. Lineage (NCBI taxonomy): Eukaryota > Metazoa > Chordata > Mammalia > Carnivora > Mustelidae > Mellivora > Mellivora capensis. Next base: position 15,223 of record PISX010022746.1, read on the forward strand.
GAATATACTCCAGAAGTTGGATTATAGGATCATTTGGTAGTTCCTTTTTAAAATTTTTTGAAGAACACAATACTGGTTTTTATAATGGTTGGACTGTTTCACAATATCACCAATGTTGTTCAATGGTTACAATTTTTCTATATCTTTATCAGCACTTGTTTTATTCTCATTTGTTGTATATTGTTTTTGGTAGTAGGCATCCTAATTAGATGTGAAATAATATCTTGTTGCTTTGATTTGCATTTCTCTGAGGATCAGTGATGTTGGACATCTTTTCATATGTTTGTGAATCATTTGTATGTCATCTTTGAAGAAATCTCAAGTCAAGATCTTGACCATTTTTTTTAATTGGGTTATTTTTGTTGTTGAGTTGTAGGAGTTCTTCATATATTATGGCTACTAATTCCTCATTAGATATATGATCAGGAAATATTTTTGCTTAGTTGTGGCTTTCTTCTGTTTGTCTTGACATTGTCTTTCACAGAAGGAAGTTTTTAATTATAATCAAGTCCAGGTTATCAATTATTTCTTTCATGGATTGTGTCTTTGGTTTTGTATGGTAAAGGCATCACCATACTCAGGGTCATCTAGATTTCCTCCTATGTTATCTTCTAGAGTTTTATAGTTTTGTGTTTTGCATTTAGTTCTATGTTCCATTTTGAGTTCATTTTTTGTGAGGAGTGCAAGGTCTGGGTCTAGACTCATTTTTTTTTTATTTGCATGTGGATGTCCAGTTGCTCAAGTGCCGGTAATGAAGAGACTAGCTTTGCTCTACTGTATTGCCTTTGCTTCTTTGTCAAAGATCAGTTTGCTATATTTATGTGAGTCTATTTCTGGACTCTTTATTCTGTTCCCTTAATCTGCTTGTCTGTTCTTTCACCAATATTACACCTGCTAATTACTGTAAATTTATGATAAGTTTTAAAGTTGGGTAATGTCAGTCCCCCAAATTAGTTCTTTTCCATCAATATTGTGATGCTTATTCTGGGTTTTGTGCCTCTTCATATAAACTTAGGAATCAGTTTGTTGATATCCAAAAAATAACTTGCTTGAACTTTTACTGGAATTTCAGGTCATTTTTATATTTATAGGTCATTTTTGGAAGAACTGACATCTTGCAATATTGAGTCTTATTATACATGAACATAAAATATCTCTTTTTTTTTAGTTCTTTGATTTTGCTCATCAGAGTTTTATAGTTTTTTCATATAGATACTATACAGATGTTGGTAGATTTATACCTAAGTATTTCAGTTTTCTCAGTGCTGGTATAAATGGTATTGTGTTTTTAATTCCAATTTCTAGTTGTTCATTGGTAGTATATAGGAAAGTGGTTGACTTTTGTACGTTAACTTTGTATCTTGCAACTTTGCCATAATTGCTTATTAGTTTCAGGGTTTTTTCTCATTTTGTTTTTGTTGATTCTTTTGGATTGTCTATATAGACAATAACAGCATTTGGAAGCAAGGACATTTTTATGTCTTCCTTCCCAGTATATAGACTTTATAGACTTTTTTTGGGGGGGCTTTTCCTATTAACTAGGACTTCAGTACAATGAAAAGGAGTGGTAAGAGAGGATATTTTTGCTTTGTACCTAATATTAGTAGAAAGCTTTGAGTTTCTTGCCATAATTTTAGCTATAGGAATTTTGTGGATGGTCTTTATTGAGCTGAGAAATTTCCATTCTGTTTTTGGTTTGCTGAGTTCTTTTTAATCATGAATGGTTATTGGATTTTGTCAAATGTTTTTCTGCATCCATTGATATGATTAGGTGCTTTCATTTTTAGACTATTGAATCATTTAAAAATCATTTTATTTTGGAATATTTTTAGACTTAGGAGTTGTGAAGGCAGTACAGAGAATTTCTGTATTTCACCCAGTTTCTTATAATGTTAACTTCTTAATACTATGGTACATTTATTAATCTGAGAGATTAGTATTGGTGCATTACTGCTAACTACACTTTAGATTTGATTCAGATTTTACCCGTTTTTCTCACTAATGTCTTTCATATTGCATTTAGTGTATTTTTAGAGACAATTTCTCAGTCTTTATTTTGTGTGTGTGACAATTTTGAAGAGGTCAGGTATTTTATAGAATCTTCAATTTGGGTTTCCTTATGGTTAGACTGGGATTATGGGTTTTGTGGAGGGATAACACTGAAATGAAGTACCCTTTTCACCACAGGAACTCAACATAATTCATCACTTGTTATGTTAACCTTGATCAGTTGTTTAAGGTAGTGCCTGTCAACTTCAATTATAAAGCTACTTGTTTTCCTATTTCTATACGCTTTTTTGGAAGTGAGTTACTAAGATTCCCAAGTCCAGCCCCTACTTGGGGTAGGGAGGTAGGAACTTAAGCTCTAAAATAAATAATTTTAAATGTATCACCTTAAATTTCTAATATGGTATATGTTTACATAAATAAAATTCTAATGCTTTCAATCATTTTTAAGAATGAAATGGAATTTTGAGAGCCATTGTCCTTGTCCTTACCTGTTGAACAGTTACTATATTCTGCTAACCAATTTTTTTTCTCCAAAAACTACATATTTGATGATATGTAAATCATGATGATGATTTGATGATACGTTGTGTAGTTCCTTCTTTTAAATCCATCTCCACATCCAGACTTCATTTCACTCTTATATAGTTTATTGCTATATTTCTTTAAGTGTTATTGTTCCTTCCTCTCCCCATTTAGAGGTGGAAAAGTAATCTCAGAATGCTACTGACTTACCTAATCATACCTAAAGCCTTTGTCTTTCTACTTCTCTACCAGTCTTCTTCATTATATTATATGTACTTATAGATGTACTCATTTCAAGGGACCAAGGATGCATGCGGTAAACTTTTCTTGTTGGAAACATACTAAAAGATAACAGTATAATGTTAAGTGGAATCCACTTAAGGACTGTTAAGACAAAAACCCAAGAATGTGTCTAAGAAAAGTGTTCATGTTCAAGCCACACAAAAAGGATCAACCGTGACAAAAATTTAGTTATCACTAGAACTACAGGATTTCTATCATTTATGAAAGAGGAATTTTCCCTCAAAGAAATTTAAACAACCTTATAATGCATGTATCATTATGATGGTTATAATAATTGAAATTATTTTGCCCTTGTCCAGCTTGTGTTTTAGAGACACCATTATAATGTCTTAAATTAGAAATATATTCTTATAAGAAACATTTGGAAAAAAATGAAAATTTCCTTCCAAATGTTCTTGATTTCTTTCATAAGTTTTTAAGCCAAAATAGTACATTTTTGCAGAGTTTCATAGAATAGAGCTTCTGGGTTAGAAATGCCCTAATAGAAACTCTTACACCACTATTTCTTTAAGTGGCATAATGGTAGAGACATGAGCTTTTGTGTTCTGAACAGATATTGTGCTTCCCATGTGCTGTTCAAAGCTTTGGCCAGTCTATATTTCACATTAATTAGGATCATCTAGTGGCCTTTTTAAAATAATGAACTCATGAACCCTACCTGTAACCTCTTGAATCAGAATCTGAGGGTGACTTTATGGTCTCAATCTTTAGATATTAATGACATAATTTTTGTCCATCCTAAAATGTAAAGTAACTAAAGTAGAAGGAAGCACTTAGGTAACGTTTTGCTTCAAGAAGTCATTTTGATAGTAAAAGGGCTAACTCATTATGTGCTCTCACCAAGAACAGTATAGGGTTATGATGATATTAGAGCCTGAGTAAGATGATAAGATTTGGTCTAAGATCAAATACAAGGATATCTCAGTGTATCAGACTAAATTTTTGAAGGTACAAGTCTTTGAAGTCTGTCAAGAATGAAGAAGGACTTAGGTAAAACACTTGAGCCAGGTTAGGTTCATCTTTGATTCAGAATTACTGAGGACAGTAGCACTCTTGAAGGCCTGGATCCCTAGACCCATCAACATACCACCATTAATCTAAAATGTGCAGTACTCTGAAACTTTTGTCTAATTGGCAACTCCATAATTATAGAGGAAAAAAGAATTTCCTAATCTGCATCTTCACTGCTTTTGTACTAAACCTTTGGTGAACATAGGGAATTTAAAAAATGTTAAGGAAACCCTACCATTTTAGCCATTATGCCCAATATTTATTATTTTTTCTCCCTGAATCTAGTTATAACTAATTTGCAGTAAAGATAAACTCATTTATATGTTTCAGTTCCAAAATCATATTGGAAACATTATTTGAATAAAAACTGCAGTTATGAAAAAGAATTTACTTGAGCATAAGAACAATTAATCAAAAACACTATTGTAAGCTTTCTATCATTTAAAGAGAAAAAAATGTTTAGTAAAGAAAGTTGCATGTAATACATAAATCTGTTATCAATGTAGATGACTCCTAATCCCTACTCTGAAGAGAATGTGAACAACAGGAGTGTATCCAAAGATTCTTTCATATATCAGTGACAAGAATGCCTATGGAACAGGAGAAGGGAGTGAAATTATGGTACTCTTTAGCCAAGATTCCTCTCAATGCCGAAAAAAAAAAAAAAATCCCAGGGCTCTTTTGGTTAGAATCAATTCCAGAAAGTTTTACAATCTGTATGAAAATAGTTTGTGACACAATTTGATTATGTTTCTTGTATTAGAAGTCCTTCCTACAGTGTGGTAGTAAATCTTATTAAGTAGAATTCTTAGTTCTCCTTACAACAAAGCCAATATTTTTCTTCATCAAGCTACATCTCCAAGTACAGATGTAGAATCCATAAGAAGTTAAGAAAAATTTTCATTTAATGACTAGAAATTTCATCATAAATATTATAAAACTCCATATTAATGAACCCCAGAGTATTATAGAGAGTAAAAGAGATAAGTAGTATTTATTAAGTTAAAAATAAAACACCTGAATTTTATATATGGTTTGGAACCCTAATAATTATTTCTGGCACATGTATTAACACAATTTTTCAAAGTAATAGATGATTCAAATTTGCTTTTATTGTCATTTATGTAAAATAGATGGGGTTATTTATTAATAGCTATTAATAGTTATTCACTTTAATTAAGGTACCTGAAAAAGTTTGTCCTATTTTTGAGGAAGGATAACTAGATTATATGATCTCTGCTTGAAGTGACATTGGAATATTTCAAACATCCAAAGGATATATAAATACCTTTTGTAGGGACACCTGGGTGGCTCAGTTGGTTAAGCGGCTGCCTTCAGCTCAGGTCATGATCCCAGCGTCCTGGGATCAAGTCCCACATCCGGCTCCTTGCTTGGCAGGGAGCCTGCTTCTCCCTCTGCCTCTGCCTGCCACTCTGTCTTCCTGTGCTTGCTCTCTCTCTCTCCCTCTCTCTCTGACAAATAAATAAATTAAAAAAAAAAACCTTTTATAACTCTTTTTATTTTGTCCTTACATTGGTCTATGAACCATTTTAAAGGTTTTGAAGGGTAATAAAGTCACCGACCCATCATGGAATTCTTAGTTATGAAAACATTCAGTTCAATTTTGGGTTTCTATTTCAATTCAGATGTAAATTTTGTTGTTACTTTTATTACCTACTGTATACATATCTGTTTGTCTCAAACAGCTGTTGGAAGATAATAACTCCTAACTGTAGTCTTCAGCTACAATCTCAACACTGGCCTTTGACAAATCTCTCCAAGTATTCAATTGAGGGGGTGCTATGTTTTTAATTTTGGGATCTTTATGGTTGATTATGTCACAGTGGTAGAGAGATGGACTTAAAAAATGGGGTGGAATGCTCTTTTGTATAAACTCCTTCCTTTTTACCAGGCTGATGAAGAACAAAAGGTGAGAGGGAGGAACTGAGAATGGCAGAAGAGTAATTTTCATGTACTCAGAAGTGAAAATGTGGGATGAATGTTGCCAAAACAACTTTTGGAATGACATTCTCCTTTGTTTTCTCTCAAACTTAAGCACTCTTTAGATATTACAGATTTTGTGGGCAGGACTAGGAGTTAAAGACTTTCCTAAATATTATTAAATATGCTTCAGAGGAATATGTTTGTGCAATTTGAATGAGAAATGATTAAATTAAATCATTCAGCCATTCACTCTCAATTGAGGTCAAAGATATTTGTGTTTATATTTGTTGTATGGCATTTTGCTTTGATACATGTATATGTTCACGCTGTTCAAATTAAAACATTATAGGTGTTCTTAATTTAGGGCACAACATAAACAATTTAAAACTCTTGGGAATGAATAACTGTATTTTGCTATAATTAAGGGATATAATGGAAAAACATAAGTGGATGGTCAGTGCTCTGGTTGATCCATGGCCAGTCAGGTTCTGACTTCATTGACACGTTTCATGGAAAGGGTGTTTTAATGAAGGATGGAATTGTAGATAATTTATTCCATGCTGTGAGGTTAACCACAAGCCTCTAAGAAATCACAAAACTTATTTTTCCTGCAGATGTGCTGGAACTAAAAGCAGGGATTGAAATTCTGAAAGCACTATAGTTTTTTGACTTGATTTTATTGTAAAGCATACCCTCATTAAGTATACACACACACACACACACACATTAATATAGATAGACAGATAGATATATAGATAAATATAGATATTTCTGCTCTTTTGAGAACACTTCTTTTTATCGGTGTTCTGTCAGTACAATTGAAACAATTTCAAAGCAGTAAAGTGCTTAAGTGTAAATATACCCTGCATTTGTGTTGCTTTCTTGCATAACTTTTTCACAGGGTAGTCATCCCCAGTGTTATTATTTCTATTTGTACTCCAGCATTCTGCCTCTCACCTCTTAGCCCAGCAGTGTAGAGCCTTCATTATCACATTAATAAGGTAGGAACATAGGAACACAATTCTGAAACTTAGGGTGTTCTCCTTCTCTCCTCCCTATTTTCAGTAACACCTGGGCATAATAATGGTGGTGTGGATAGCAGCTTGGCAGTTCTGGACCTGGGCCAAAGAAAAGAGATATTTTGGAATTAGTCACTTAAAAAACAGATAAAAAAAAACCTCTTCTGGGTTTTCAGTATCAAAATTTTAGCTCATGAGGGAAACTGAAGAATACAGAATGGATTTAGACATAACAGGGAAAAATATATATTGAGGCAGAGAAATTATTTCCATTATTGAATTTAGATGGATTCTTTAGGATTGGGGAAGGAGGTGGGACATGAGAAGAAAAGCAAGATGCAGAGCATTTAATTCCGTGCCCTCTCCCTTTCTTTCTGTCTCCCCACCCCTCATCTTCTCTAAACTTTTCTGCTCCAGGCCTTTGACAAGTAGGATAAGAGGTGACTGAAGATTTGTCTTTAAGGATTGCACAGTTAGAAATGACAGGTGACTAAACATCAACCTCAAGGGCTCTCAAGAAATGCAGGGCATGGTAGTATACCTCATGCCGGTGTGGCTAGTTGATAAATAACATCTTGACACTAACTAATCTCTCAAGAATTTAGGTACAAATCTGGGGAATTGGAAGAGGGTTTCCTAACTGAATAGTATTAATACCTGACAGTCTGGTAGAATGTAAGCTCAAGAAACTAGATTGAATTATGGAAATATTTTATTTTATTTTTAAAGATTTTATTTGTTCATTCAGGAGACAGAGCACAAGAGAGAGAGCATGAGTTGAGGAGGGGGCAGAGGGAGAGAGAAAAGCAGACTCCCCACTGAGCAGGGAGCCTGATGATGGCCTCCATCCCTGGACCCTGAGATCATGACCTGAACAAAAGGCAGGTGCTTATCTGACTAAGCCACCCAGGCACCCCTGAATTATGTAAATATTTTAAATAAGATTTTTTATGTTTGTGGTCTTAAACTGGTAACTGATTATGGGATTAGAACAAAGAATTTAAATGAGATGTTGATCTGAAAAATCAAATATAGAGTATGGACAACAAAGGGAAGGTAAAAGAGACCTGGATATATTTATAGATAAGTTGGTAATAGGAGCCTGGAAATAAAATGATATGTCCATATTGGAGAATATATCTGTTCTATGAATCACTACTTTATATAAGAAGTAAAAGAAAATGTATTTTTTAATACATTCTCATTCCTTCAGGACAAGAAAGGAATTGTACATTGATACCCATATACCTACTGTAGGTTATATGGAAACACTGTTAGCTTCATTTGCTACACCTGTATCTAGTCATATTTCAAGTATCTTTTTTTAAAAATTTATTTATTTGTCAGACAGAGGGAGAGAGAGCGAGCGAGCACAGACAGACAGAGTGGCAGACAGAGGCAGAGGGAGAAGCAGGCTTCCTGCCGAGCTAGGAGCCTGATGTGGGACTCGATCCCAGGACGCTGGGATCATGACCTGAGCTGAAGGCAGCCGCTTAACCCACTGAGCCACCCAGGCGTCCCCATATTTCAAGTATCTTGTATTTATCTGTTGTGAATGTTAAAATCAAACATGTCTTTACTGGTCCCCAGCAATAATACGATATCACCCTAGACCTTTTCTTTCTTCAGTACCTTTTTTTTTCCATAACTTCTCTTTAACCAGACTTTAGATACCACCTGATTTATTTTTAATTTCACAAAAATAAAAGAGTGAATTAAAGACCTCTTATGATTTCCCACCAAATTAGTGTCCCATCATCTATAACCATATACTCTGACCCTTTGCCTATTACTATGGATGTATTGTCCATATCCAAGCCAATATTTATACTTTTGTATTACATCATTTCCTGTTGTTTACTCAAAAACCATAGTCTACTAATTCTGCCTTCTTCTGGTTTATCACTTCCCTCTCACTATTGGATTATTGCTATCAGCTTATAAAAAAAAAAACAAATAAGACCTCACAATATCCCCCCAAACTATAATGACTTCCAATTAAATAATTATAAAATAACCAAACATTCTTTGATATAGTCTCCCCATTTCTTTTTAGGTATTGTCTCATTTCACTCTTCCATTTTATTTAATTTTATTTTTAAAATTTTAATTTCTGTATAGTTAATATACAGTGCTATATATCAGTTTCAGGTGTGCAATACTGTGACCCAAGAGTTCTACCCATAAATCGATGCTCATCATGACAAGTATATACTTAATCCCATTCACCTATTTCACCTGTCTGTCCACTCACCTTTTTTTCTGGTAACCATTAGTTTGTTCTCTATAGTTCAGAGCCTATTTTTGTTTGTCTCCTTTTTCTTTATTCAGTTGCTTTGATTCTTAAATTCCACACATGGGTGAAATCATATATTTGCCTTTCTCTGATTGACTTATTTAGCTTAGCATTATACTCTCTAGCTGCATCCATGTCCTTGCAAACGGCAAGATTTCATTCTTTTTTGATGGCTGAGTAATGTTCCATTGTATATATGTACACCATATCTTTATCCATTCATCAATCTATGGACACTTGAGCTGCTTCTATATCATGGTTATTATAAATAATGCTGCTATGAACATATGCTCCTATGAACAGGTTGTATATATCCTGTCACCTTTGTGAGGTGGGGATCCTGGTGATTGAAGTCGAAATGATGGGGGGACTACCGACTGATGATCAGTAGACGACTTTATTTCTTACAATCACTTCTTTTATACTTTACACAAGATCCGGTTACAAACAGGACATATATTTACATTCAGGACATGAGCTGCGTGTGAGATGTGAGCTATGTGTAGGACGTGGGCTATGTGCAAGCAATCAAGTGTGACAAGTGAACAATAAGGATTATCTCTTAGCTTTAAATGACAAGAGCAAGTTAAGGGTACTCCACACTTAACAGATCATCTAAAGGAGGACATGAAAGCACTCTGGGGATCCTCCCACATTTATTCTGGGCATTGGGTGCAGGAAGAGTCTTGTCCTCCATCTCCTGGAGTTTTCTCACAGGATCCAACACAACCCCAGTCACATTGGCAAGGAGCCGGGTTGTATTCCAATAATATCCCTTTGAGTTAGTTATTTTTGTATTGTTTGGGTAAATACCCACTACTACAATTAGTGGATCACAGGGTAGTTCTATTTTTAACTTTTTGAGGAACCTCCATACTATTTCCATAGTGGCTGTACCTGTTTGCATTCCCACCAACAGTGCAAGAGGTTTCCCATTTCTCCGCATCCTCACCAACACTTGCTGTTTCTTGTGTTGTCGATTTAATCCATCCTGACAAGGTGGGAGGTGATATCTTGTCATAGTTTTGATTTGCATTTCCCTGATGATAAGTGATGAAGAGCATCTTTTCATGTGTCTGTTGACTATATGGATGTCTCCTTAGGAGAAATGTCTATTCATGTCTTCTTCCCATTTTTAAACAGAAGTATTTATTTTGGGGATGTTGAATTATATAAATTCTTTATATATTTTGGATACTAAACCTTTATCAGATATGTCATTTGCAAATATCTTCAACTCTTTCATGGGTTGCCTTCAGTTTTATTGATCATTTCCTTTGTTGTGCAGAAGCTTTTTATTTTGATGTAGTCCCAATAGTTTATTTTTGCTTTTGTTTCCCTTGTCTCAGGAGATATATCTAGAAAAAAGTTGCTATGGCTAATGTCAGAGAAATTAAACCTGTGCTCTCTTCTAGGATTTTTATGGTTTCAGGTCTCACATTTAATCCATTTTGAATTTTATGTTTGTGTGTGGTGTTAGAAAGTACTCCATTTTCTTTCTTTTGTATGTTGCTGTCCAATTTTTCCAAAACTATTTCTTGAAGACATGTCCTTTTCCCATTGGATATTCTTTCCTGCTTTGTCAAAGATTAATTGAGCATATAGTTGTGGGTCCATTTCTGTGTACTCTATTCTGTTCCATTGATTTATATGTCTGTTTTTGTGCCAGTACCATACTGTCCAGATGACTATAGATTTGTAATATAGCTTGAAGTCTAGAATTGTGATGTCTCCAGCTTTTCTTCTCTTTTTCAAGATTGCTTTGACTCTTTCAGGTCTTTTCTGGTTCCATAGAAATTTTAAGATTGTTTAGTCTAGGTCTATGACAAATGCTAGTGGTACTTTGATAGGAATTTCATTGAATGTGTAGATTACTTTGAGTGGTATAGACCTTTTAACAATATTTTTTCTTCCAGTCCATGACCATGGAATGTCTTTCTGTTTCTCTGTGTTGTTTTCAATTTCTTTCATCAGCATTTTATAATTTTCAGAGTACAGGTCTTTCACATCTTTGGTTAAGTTCATGCCTAAGTATCTTATTCTTTTGGTGCAATTGTAAATGGGGTTATTTTCTTAATTTCACTTTGTGCTGTTTCACTATTTGTGCATAACAATGAGACAGATTTCTGTATGTTGATTTTGTATCCTGAGAGTTTACAGAATTTGTCTATCAGTTCTAGAAGTTTTTTTGTGGAGTCTTTCAAGTTTTCTATATATAGTATTATGTAATCTACAAATAGTGACTGTTTTAATACTTCCTTACCAATTTGGATGCCTTTTATATCTTTTTATTGTCTTAGTGCTTTGGGTAGGACACCCAGTACTATGTTGAATATAAGTGATGAGAGTAGAAACTCTTGTCTTTTTCTTGCTCTTATGGAAAAAGCTATCATTGTTTCCACATTGAGGATGATGTTAGCTGTGGGTTTTTCATGTATGGCCTTTATTATGTTGAGATATATTCTCACTAAACCTACCTTGTTGAGGATTTTTATCATGAATGGGTGTTGTACCCTGTCAAATCCTTTTTCTGTGTCTATTTAAATGATATATGCTTCTTATCTTTTCTCTTATTGATGTGATATATCACAATGATTTATTTGTAAATATTGGACCACCTCTGAAACGCAGAGTTAAATCCCACTTGATTGTGTTGAATGATTTTTTTAAAAGATTTTATTTATTTATTTGACAGAGATCACAAGTAGGTAGAAAGGCAGGCAAAGAGAGAGAGAGAGGAGGAAGCAGGCTCCCTGCTGAGCAGAGACCCCGATGCGGGGCTCGATCTCAGGAGCTGGGATCATGACCTGAGCCGAAGGCAGAGGCTTTAACCCACTGAGCCACCCAGGCACCCCTTGAATGATTTTTTTAAAAAAATGTATTGCTGGATTTAGTGTGCTGGTATTTTGTTGAGGATTTTGCTTCTATGTTCATCAGAGATATTGGCCTGTAGTTTTGTTTTTTTTTTTTGGTTTCCTAACTCTGTACTGTCACTTTTGGTCTCTCCTTTCATCTCAAAGAGTCCCTTTTAATATTTCTTGCTGGACTGGCTTAGTGGTCATGAACTTCTTTAGTTTTATTTGTCTCAAAACTCTGAATGATAGTATTGCTGGATAGAGTATATTTTGCCTGAAGGTTTTACTACTCAACACTTTGAATATATCATGGCATTTCTTTCTGGAATGGATAGTTTCTGCTGAAAAATCTGCTAATAACCTTTTGGCGGTTTCCTTTGTACATAACTGTCTTCTTTTGTCTTGCCACTTTTAATATTTTTTCTTTATCATTCATTATATTTTTGCCATTTTATTCATGATATGTTTTGTTGTAGATCTACTTTTGCTTTGATGTTTTTGGGGGTTCTCTATCTCCTGGATCAGGAGGTTTCCTTGCCAGATTAGGTAAGTTTTCAGCAATTATTTCTTCAAATAAATTCTGTCCCCTTTCCTCTCTTTTCTTCTTCTCTGACTCCTATAATGCAAATTTTATATTTATCACTGAGTTCGCTAAGTCTTATTTTGCATAATTCTTTTTTTTGTCTCTTCTGTTCAGCTTGATTTCCTTACATTTTTCTGTCTTCTAGGTTATTAAATTATTTCTCTGCTTCTTACAGCTTGCTGTTCATTCTATCAGGTATGTTTCTTGTTTTATTGAGCCCCTTATCTCTGTATGTAGTTCCTGTATGTAGTACTATGTATTTAGTATCTCTGTGTTAATGGTATCAGGATGTCCTCCACTCTTTTCTGAAGTGCAGTGAGTATCCTTATGATCATTGATTTGAATTTTCCCTCAGGTATTTTACTTCTATCTGTTTTACTTAGATCTCCAGCCATGGCCTTATCCTGTTCTTTCATTTTGGTAAGATTCTCTGTCTTGTCATTTTGTCTAAGTCTCTGTGCCTGTTTCTCTTGAGTTAGGAAATTCAGCTATGTCTCCTGTTCTTGAGGGTAATGGTTTTATGAAGAAGATGTCTTGTAGCACCCTGCAGTATAGTATCTCCTATCCCCACTACCTGGCACTTCCAGGAATATTTTCAATGAGTACTGCATGCACTCTACTGTTGTGTCCTGGCCACTTTATCCTTCAGACCATCATCTAGAGGCTATATTTGCCTCTTGTGATCAATGTTTTGCCCTTGCCCTGACTGTGGTGAGTTTTAACTAGTTATGTTCTGGTCTTCTTGTGAAATGAGACTTGCTGCTGCCACTGGAACTGAGGTCTTGCAAAACTCCCAGGTCAAGAAACATGGCATTGGCAGGGATTTGGGCTGATCTTCTGGAGGAGGAAGCCCACCACTGGTACTGAGGAAAGTGTGACTAGAAAAGGCAGTCTTTTAGAGTGGGGTTGTTGTGAGGATTGGTGTAAACAAGTTAGAGAGTGTAATGGTGGTTCCCACTGGTTTCCCTGTGCTTATGCTATGGGGTGGGAGAGGGAAATAGTGCCTGCCAGTTCCTTTGTTCTTGGAGGGATCTCGCCATGAATGCTGCTTCTCTGGGACATAGTCCAAGATGAAAAATGACCCTCCCCACACATGCCACTGGTGCCCTTTAGAGTGCTATTTACAGGTTCTATGTCCACTGGCTTTTTGCCCTGCTTTCTCTCCAAGAGTGGCCCCAGTGTCCTTGGAGCTCTCTCAGAGCCAAGCTTACTGATCTTTAAAACTTCAGGCTTTAAGTCCCATTCGTTGCTAGAACTCACAAAATTCAGGCTCTCTCTCTTTCCACATTTAATGCTATGGGGATTTGTTTGCCCTATGTGCTCCTTTGTATACTAGTTTATCCCTCACCCTTCTCTGTGACAGCGGCTTCCTCCATATTGCAGCAGCCATTATTCCTTTCTCTCCTAAGCTGCATCTCTGAAATTTCTACCTTCTTTGATGTGGTCTCTTCTCTACTGTTGGTTGTGGAGTTTGTTTTGCCAGTCTTCATATCCGTTTCTGGGGTATTTAAGATGATTTGATACCTTCTTAGTTGTGTTCCTGGAATGAGGCAACCATAGGGTCCTGCTACCCCACCACCATCTTCCTCAACCTTCCCCCATAGTCAGTTCTTAATCTTCTTCCTTTGATTTTTCTGAAGCATTAGACAAAGATGAGCTTTTTTTTTTTTTAAGATTTTATTTATTTATTTGACAGACAGAGATTACAAGTAGGCAAGAGAGGCAGGCAGGGAGAGAGAGGAGGAAGCAGGCTCTCCGCGGAGCAGAGAGCCCAATGTGGGGCTCGATCCCAGGACCCTGGGGTCATGACCTGAGCCGAAAGCAGAGACTTTAACCCACTGAGCCACCCAGGCGCCCCAAGATGAGCTTTTCTTTTTTCTCTTCAGACTATTTTCACTTGCCTTCCATTTTCCCTACTAGCTCACTAGCACCCCTTGTTGATAAAACTTTCAAAAAAATGAAAAGAACAGAATTTCAGTATTTTTCATATAGTACATCGTTAATCTCAATAAATAAAGGAATGCCATTATTAGTGGACTTTAATTGCAAACATTTACAATAAAATGAGTTACCATGACTAACTAAAGTTGAATGAAAACCCAGATATTAAATTTTAGTTTCCATTTGATAAACCTTTAAACAAAGAGTGGTTTTATTTTATTTCCTGCTTTTTTCCTATGGCTTTTTGAACATACTGGGTTATAAAAATTTGCAGAATATTCATTCTGATAGAGATTAATGAAATTAATCCAGATAGTTTGAGTGAAGCTTGAAATAGGGAATATACCAAAGGTGTGAAAGAGATGCTACTGATAATATAACAAACAATTTAGAGTACAGAACGAAATTATCAATTAGTACGTTATGAATTTGGAATTTTGATCACTATGGGAAAGAAAAGATTTTGTCAAAATAATAACATAGTTTTTTTGGGGGGGACCTTATTTCTTTAAGAATAAAATAAACATTTTATGAATTACTAAAATTTCTTAGCGTTTTTTTGGCAAAATTTTATGTTTTCTATTTGTTTTATATTTCTTTTAAAATCAACATTTATCGAGGGGAGGAGCAAGATGGCGGAGAAGTAACAGCTGAGACGGCATCAGGTAGCAGGAGATCAGCTAGATAGCTTATCAAAACATTGCGAACACCTACAAATCCAATGGGAGATCGAAGAGAGGAAGAACAGCAATTCTGGAAAGAGGAAATCGACCACTTTCTGAAAGGTAGGACCGGCGGAGAAGTGAATCGAAAGCGATGGGAGGATAGACCGCGGGGGAGGGGCCGGCTCCCGGCAAGCGGCGGAGCAACGGAGCACTAAATCGGGACTTTTAAAAGTCTGCTCCACGGAGGGACATCGCTCCAGAGGCTAAACCGGGGTGAAACCCACGCGGGGTTAGCGTGGCCCCAGGTCCCGCAAGGTCACAGAAGGATCGGGGGTGTCTGAGTGTCGCAGAGCTCGCAGGTATCGGAGCGGGAAGCCGGCTACAGAGACAGAGCTGAGGAGTGAGCTCTCAGCTCGGGGTTACCTTGAACCGGTCGCAGGCTGGGTGAGATCGGAGCACGGCCAGAAGCGAGGGATATGGAGTAGCCGGGGCTTTTCTCTGAGGAGTTGAGCCCCGAATCTCAGCTCTTCTGGGCTGGAGACTAGGAGGCCGCCATTTTCATTCCCGTCCTCCGGACTCTACGGAAAGCGCTCAGGGAACAAAAGCTCCCGAAAGCGAAACCGAGCGGATTACTCAGCCCAGCCCCTGGTAAGGGCGGTGCAGCTCTGCCTCGGGCAAAGACACTTGAGAATCACTACAACAGGCCC